>CAUYQG010141323.1:0-11205 GCA_963574415.1 Tarsius wallacei
AGTAGCTGAAACTATAGGCGCGCACTACCACGCCCGGCTAATTTTTTTTTTATTTATTGTAGAGATGAGGTCTCGCCAAGTTGCCCAGGCGGGTCTCGAACCCGTGGGCTCAGGCAATCCACTCACCTCAGCCTCCCAAGGTGCGGGATTACAGGCTGAGCCACTGAGCCTGGCTCCAGTCTTGCACTTTCATACAACCACTCCCATTGCCCCCCATGACTTATGTGCATTGTTTTTTTAAAAAAATTATTATTATTTTTTTGAGTAGGAGTCTCACTCTGTTGCCCAGGCTGGAGTGCAGTAGTACGCTCACAGCCACCACAGCCTCAACCTGCTTGGGCTCAGGTGATCCTTCTACCTCAGATAATACTCTTGCCTCGGCCTCACAAAGTGCTTGGATTACAGGCGTGAGCTACCACGCCCAGCTCTTGTATGCATTATTAACATTTGCGAAGCACTGCTCTAGGCCCTGGAGTCTATGAGATTGCCTTCCCATCCTTGAGTTTTCTGCCGCCATCTACACTACTGTTCACTCATCCCCCATCTTCTCACTTCTCACATATGGAACACACCAGTCCTTGCAGCTGTGTATTATCTCCGCCTTCCTCAGCCTTAAGGAATGAGGCTTCAGTTCCTTAAGGAATGAGAAATTCAGGCACTGAGAAAGATGGATGGGGGAGACATACAAGAACAAGGTCATTTTCTTATACTACAGCAGGTTAGGAGCACCCACTTTCTTTTTTTTTTTTTGAGTTGGAGTCTCACTCCGTCGCCCAGACTGGAGTGCAGTGGCCGCTTCCGGCCCCTGCAGCCTCGACCTGCTGGGCTCCGGCGATCCTTCCGCCTCAGCCTTCCGAGTAGCCGGAATTACAGGCGCACGCTACCATGCCCGGCTGATTTTTTTTTTATTTATTGTAGAGATGAGGTTTCGCCTTCCCAGGCGGGTCTCGAACCCGCGGACTCAGGCAATCCATTCACCTCAGCCTCCCAAGGCATGGGATTACAGGCTGAGCCACCGAGCCCGGCGCACCCACTTTCTTAAACATGATCAAGGTAGGGGTACCCTTCCAGCCCAGCTGCTGCAGAATCTCACAGCATCCTTTACCACCTTGGCACATCTACTCAGAGGAAGAAGTGCAGCTGGGAACAGTCAGAGGAATATCTCTGCTGGGCAGTGAATCCAGCACTCTCCCAAGGAAGCTCAGATGGTCCATGACTCATCCCCATCCTCAGGATTAAATCTTGTCCTGGACTGGAACTTTCACAGGGTCTTACAGGAGACATGGCTCTGAGTTATGGGCGTGGGGAGCATCTGGACCCATCTATCAAACTTGTGCCGGTCCCAAAGCAGGGAGATGGAGGTCCTTGCACCTGTGTCTTATCTCCTCCTTCCTCAGCCTTAGTGAGTGAGGCTTCAATTCCTTAAGGAATGAGGAATTCTAGGCATTGAGAAAGATGGATGGGGGAGATACACAAGGACAAGGTCGTTTTCGTGCCCCTGCACAAATCCCAGGCTGGCTGGGGAATGAGAACCTACCACACAGGGCTCAGGGCCTAAAAGGAGAGGTCTCCTAGGAGAGGTCAGGGCCCACCTGAAGGAGGACTTCCTGAAAGGGGAGGGGCTGAAGCAGAGCTTTCTGAGGACCTGAGTGATTCTGATAGATGGAGAGAAGGCTCTCCAGGTGGGTGGGCCTGGCAGAGGCAGAGGCCCAGACACAGTCACAATTCTCTAGGTGCCCAATTACCTGCCCTCGGTGAGCTCGGCCATCGGAGGGGAGGTGCCCCAGCGCTATGTGTGGCGTTTCTGCATCGGCCTGCACTCAGCACCTCGCTTCATGGTGGCTTTTGCCTACTGGAACCACTACCTCAGCTGCGCCTCCCCGTGTCCCTGCTACCGCCCGCTTTGCCGCCTCAACTTCGGCCTCAACGTCGTGGAGAACCTGGCACTGCTAGTGCTCACCTACGTCTCATCCTCTGAGGACTTCAGTGGGTTCAAAGGGAGGCATGGGGAAGGGTTGGGGAGAAGACGGGCCTGCCCCCTCCCACACGCACACCTTCCTGCATAGAGGTGTGGGTACTCCCTGCAGTGTGGCTCCCAATCCTCTTTCCCTCTAGCCATCCACGAGAATGCTTTCATTGTGTTCATCGCCTCATCCCTGGGTCACATGCTCCTCACCTGCATTCTCTGGCGGTTGACCAAGAAGCACACAGTAAGTCAGGAGGTACGGTCTACCCTTAGTGGGGCTCCAGGTAGCCTGGGAAAAAATCAAGGGCTTCTGTCCTCAGGGTGTGGGTAATGGTGAGGTGGGAACTGGAGTTCTAATGGGAACTGTGGCAGAGGGATGCTGGGGTTGGGGCTTGGGGACAAATGGAGGGTGACTGGTCAGAATGTAGGACTGTGTTTGGATAGTGTGGGAGACGAGAATAGGAGATGGAGGCTCCAAGTAGGGGTGGAATGAGGGGCAGCATCCAGGATGCCTGGGTGAGGAACAGTGTTAGGGGACTGTGGTCTGTAATCGTTCCGATGCCCCACCCACATACACACCTTTCTTATTCCTGTTATCTGGAGGTGTAGAGTTGGTGACTCCATTAAGTGGGACGGGCAGAGATACCACAGCTCCTTGGCCTTAGCACTCCCCCAAATGCAGGGCTATGAACATGTTCATCATTCCTGTTGCCCCTGCCTGTGCTCCCTTCCATGACCACTAGTGGGAGCCCAGGGAGGTAAGGCTCAGCCCTTGGAGCTGGGGCTAAGAGGGAAGGCTGGCCACGCATACCCAACAAGCTGCAGGGTGATCAGACAGCCTGTCCTCTAGGATCGCAAGTCCTACAGCTGGAAACAGAGGCTCTTCATCATCAACTTCGTCTCCTTCTTCTCGGCGCTGGCAGTTTACTTTCGGCACAACATGTATTGTGAGGCTGGAGGTGAGGCCAACAGAGGATCTCAGGTGGTCCTAGGTGATGATGGGTCTTGGGGACTGGCAGTCATTGTGTTCCCTGTGGTGAACTAGTGGTGTGGTATACCATGAGGCCCTGGGAAGGGGTAGGAAGTTCACCATGCCCTGATCCTCGTGTCCTCACAACAGTGTACACCATCTTTGCCATCCTGGAGTACACTGTTGTCCTAACCAACATGGCGTTCCACATGACGGCCTGGTGGGACTTCGGGAACAAGGAGCTGCTCATAACCTCTCAGCCTGAGGACAAGCGATTCTGAACTCTTCTCTCCTGCTCGGGAGGAGGCAGCCCACTGCCCAGAAACAAGAAACAAGAAACCACTCTGACCTTTCCCACCCCCTGTCCTCTCTGGGCCCTACTGAAGATAGGGGAGGGGTAAGAAGGAAGGACATAGGCCAAGGCTGACCCCAGTGCTGCTGGTTTCTGCTCCCCACACCCCATACAGATGCAGGGGCCCTCAACCAACACCACCGTTACCCAAGAAGCCCCAAGAAGTTGAGCTGGCAGGAGAGCTCCACTGTTTGGTGCTAAAAAAGTCCTGAGGTTCATAACCACCATCCAGTTTTTGACCTTTACGTAGCCACCTTTCGCTTAGGTTAGGAACCACTGAACAGTGGCTGCTGCCTGACAACCACAGCCACTTCTCTCCACAGTTATTCACATGACTAATGTATCTAATGATCTACCGTCATGTCCAGGCCTGTGGCCATAGTCCCCTCCTAAGGTTGCTCAGGTGTTCTAGTCTTGACTTCACCTTTGATTGGGTGTGTGCCCTTCCTTATAAGCCTCAGTGTATCCAAGTGTATGATGGCAGATGGGTGTGCTGTGTGATTACCAAGGGCTCTGCCAGTCTGTGGTCTGACATCTGATGGAGGTAGTGTTCTGCACCTAAAAGGATAAACTGTTCCAGACTACAAGCACCAGCACAGCATGTATTTCCCTTCTTCTCTGAAATTCCTGGTGTATGGACCCCTCTTTTGCAAAGGTGTAGGGTGGAGGGATCAGAGGCACAGATCCCTACCCCCAAATGGGTTCCCTGGTATCCCTCTGTCTTCCCTACTGCTGCAGACTCTGAGCTCTTTGGTTGTACATTTTATTTTAAAGGAAAATAAATTTTTTTTTTTTTGCCAACAGTCTGAGCTAAGCACGCTAGTCTTGGACTCATCTCCTTGTTTGATAAGAGATTAGTGAGAAATGACTCCAGGATGGAGGGAGTAAGTCCATGGGAGGGTATGATTCCAGGTGGCACCCTGTCCCTGAGGTCTGTAGTCTCTGAAACCTCCATTTTGGTGAGTGGGAGTGACTGAGCTACTCCAGGCCTGGAAACTGGGATACCTGGAAGTCTTCAGTTGAGGCAGAAGCCTGGGTTCCAACACCAGCTCTTGGTAAAGATTTGTACCCTTAGGGGTGTAAGGGTACAGCTCTCAGATGCATGATTTTGAGAGTATTTGCCTTTAGGCTGATGGCTCTCAACCCCTCTCTTTCTGAGCCCTAGATCAGTCTTTCCTCAAGCTTTGTGTTCTAGTATACTCTAGCATCTGTGACTGGGCCCCAGAGCAAGACTGGTCCCTCCAAGGCAGCCCAGAGCTTTGTTAGGGAAATTGGGGGGTGAGGGAACCACAATGAAGCCTATTGTCTCCTGCCCCCTATTAGAGGAAACAAAAGGCTCCCAGTCTCTGGGGAGCCCTTGCCCATGCCCACCCCCTAATGCCCAGCACACAGGGAGGAGCCAGGGCCTCTGGAGACAGGAGGTTTTATTGATGCTGATGGGGGTAGGAAAGGCCCCCAGGAGCACAGGGGCTGAGTCAGTCAGCGGATGCATAAGGCCTGGGCACATGGAAGCAGGTTAGGGCACATTCATCTTCTCAGGATTCTGTGGCTCCTTCCTGAAGGAAGGGAGAGAACATCATAGGGGCACAATTCCAAGAGCAGCAGGGGCAGAGGTTAGAGATGGCTGAGAGCCTCTAACCCGAGAGGAGGCACCACAATAGGCAGCAGCAACTGTGGAAAGCTGGATGAACTGGTCAGTAGCAGAAAACAGGGAGGGGGTACTGGATAGGCCTCTTGGGGAGGGGTCCATCCTTGGCTTGGGTAAGCTCATGAGAATATCTGGTGTTCCCAAGCAGAGTGGAGCAGGGCCCAAAGCCCCTTTCTCTGCAGGCCTCTTTATGAAGAAAAAGGTACTTGGAGAAAAAGGCATTCCGGGAGCCCCTTGGAAAGGGGTGCCAGAATTAGTCCTTAAGGCACAGCTGGGGTAGACAAGGCGCCAAGGCACAACTGGTGGGGGAAGGGCAGGGGGAGCCTCCAAGCTGAGTGCCAGGGTCACAAGAGGACGCAGGACCGCCCACGCTTGATGGGCGTAGGGTTGAGCACAGCCCGGACAGCCTCAGCAAACACTTCCTTGACACCATCCTGCTGCAGGGCCGAGCATTCGAGGTAGCGCACAGCGTGGATCTGCTTGGCCAGTGCCTGGCCCTGCTGCGGTGTGATGGGCGCCTGGCCCTGCTCCTTGAGGCGTCGTAGGGTGTCAGGCTGGGCTCTCAGGTCCTTCTTGGTGCCCACCAGGAGGATGGGCACATCGGGGCAGTGGTGGCACACCTCTGGATGCCACTTGTGCCGCACGTTCTCATAGGAGGGCGGACTGGCAATGGAGAAACAGATGACAAAGACGTTGGTCTGAGGGTAGGAGAGTGTGCGGAGGCGATCATACTCCTCCTGGCCCGCAGTGTCCCACAGGTTCAGGTTCACTGTGCGCCCATCAACTGCACTCTGGGCACTATAATTGTCGAACACCGTGGGGATGTACTCCTTGGGAAAAGCATTGGTTGTATAGCAGATGAGCAGGCACGTCTTGCCCACAGCCCCATCACCCACCACCACACACTTGATGCTCTGCATCGTGGGTGCAGTTGCTGAAGCGGAGGCAGTGCCTCCTCCCTCTTCTGGGACCCTCTGAATGCAGTGACCTGTGGACAGATGAAAGGGACACTTGGTTAGGGAGGCCTCTACCTGTTGGGAAGAAAGGATGGGAACACACAGAGGGAAACCCACTCCTGTTACCGTAACCTGACACTATCCCTGAAATCCCATCAGGACGGATATCAGAGACAGATGCACAATGAAAGGTCCTGAGACCAAGCAAAGATGCAGTATAATGTGGTGGGAAGCACATAAACTCTGGTGCCAGACTAAGATCAGAATCCTGGTTTTGCTATTTCCCAGCTACATGACTCTGGGCAAATTATTTAACCTTTCTATGCCTCAGTTTTCTTATCTGTAAAATGGGGATGACCTACCTCATTGGGTTACTGTGAGGTTATCTATGTTAACACACATAAAGTATTTAGAACAGTGCCTGATCAGTATTAGCTATTTATATTTTGCTATAGGTAATATAGACATAGAAAGACAGTGTATAAGTTTAGGGATCTACCAGATCCTCTACTAAATATGGATCCCTGCCACCAGGAGACCAAAGAGGGGTTCTGGCACAGGGTGTCTGTTCCAGGTCACTCTGGGATATAGCCATGGGTAGAACCTCTGCCAACTCAGGGCCTACCCTGCCCACTACACTGATGTTCCAACTTCTCCAAACCAGGTATCTTGGCCACTGAGTGCAAATCAAAGGCATAGTAAGAAACCTGGTGAGTAAGGAGCAAAATTCTTTAGATAGCTGCCCTATCCCAATACAGGGTACTCTGCCCATGGGGAAAAGGGGGAGAGCTTACCCCATCATTCTTGCAAGCATAGAAAACCCTATCTGGCTACATACATTCAGGCTGGCAATTCAATGCAAGGGAATACTGGAGATGTAGCTGGGCTGTATTTGGATTGAAATTGGGTTATATTATGTGAAATGAGATAGAGGCTGAGGCGCCCAGATATTAATATCTTCTCTTAAGGCCCTTGGTGGGGTTAAATAGATCTCTCAAGCCCAGCCAGAAGGAATGAAGAGAAGAGCAAGACAAATACTTGATTTTGTCTGGGCACGGTGGCTCATGCCTGTAATCCCAGAACCTTGGGAGGCCAAGGTGGTAGGACTACTCGAACTCAGGAATTCGAGATCAGCATAGGCAACATAGTGAGAACTTGTCTCTACAAAAAATAAAAAAAACTAGCTGGGCATGGTGGTGCATACCTGTAGTACCAGCTACTCAGGATGCTAGAGTTTGAGGCTACAGCTAGCCACGATCGTGCCACTGCACTCTAGCTGGGTGACAGAGTGACACCCTGACTCAAACAAAACAAAACAAACTTGATTTCCCCCTCAAACTTCTGTCCCTTTTCTGAGTCCGTGGCATGCGCCTCTGAAAAAGCTCAGGGGCTTCCATCTCTTGGGTAGAAAGCACTATCACTAAGAACACAGATGCTGGAGTCAGACTGGCAAGGATTCTAATTACAGCTCCACCAACTAGTTATGTATGATCTTGGCAATATATTTAAGTACTGTGAGCCTCAATTTTCTCATCTGTAAAATGGGGATAATCTTGCCTTTTTCTTTTTTTTTTTTTTGCGTTGGAGTCTCACTCTGTCGCCTAGGCTAGAGTGCAGTGGCACACTCACAGCCACTGCAGCCTTGACCTGCTGGACTCAGGCGATCCTTCTGCCTCAGCCTTCCAAGTGGCTGGAGCTACAGGCACACGCCACCATACCTGGCTAACTTTTTTTTATTTATTGTAGAGATGAAGTCTCGCCAAGTTGCCTAGGCTGATCTCGAACCTATGGGCTCAGGCAATCCTATCACCTTGGTCTCCCAAAGTACTGGGATTATAGGCGTGAGCCACTGCGCCTGGCTAATCTTGCCTATTTCATTAGAATTGCTCAGAGTGTAAAATGAGTCAATGTGTAGAAAGTGTTTGGCATGAGGCATGGCACATAGGAAGTGCCCAATACATAGGCTGCTGTATTTATCTGTGGGATGAGTGCAAAAGGAGGCATTCCAGCTCCAGCTACCACCCTGGTCCCCTCTGCAGGTCATAGGGCCTCAGGGTAAGGAACTGCTCTTTTGAGTACTGGAACAGGACAGAGCTTCCGGAAACCCTGTGATTATTTATACTGCTATAGCAGGGGTCGTCCTCTCATCAGCTACTTCCTCTTGGCCATGGGGGACTCTTGCTGGTCAGCATGTGACTTCCTTTCCTTGACTCTCTCCCACAACCAGGTCCCGCTCTCTGGGTGGGGACAGTCCAGTTTAAGACAGCCAAATCCCTGAGTATTCAAGGCTCCATCCAAGCACTATCATCACTGACCCATTTACTTTGTATACTGCAAGGCTGTACACTGGGCTGGGAACCCTGACCCCCAAGCCCGACCTCTCACCACTTGTTCAAAAGCCTCAAAAAGCAAACATGGGGGTGGAGGAGAATCCTCCCCACTGGGAAGTAGAAAAGGAACTTTGGTGGTATGGGAGCTGCAAAGGACCCAGGGCGGGCTTGGTCCCAGTTCCCTCCCAGGCTACAGCTTCCCCTGGGATCAGCTGGGAGGGAAATGGTTTCATTCTGAGAATTTGCCTCTCTGGTTCACATTAAACATATTTCCATCTTATAACCAGGCATGGTGGCTCACGCCTGTAATCTCAGCACTTTGGAAAGTGGAGGCGAGAGAACTGCCTGAGCCTAGGGGTTCAAGACCAGCCTGGGCAACTTGGCGAGATCTCATCCCTACGATAAATCAAAAAATTAGCTGGGCATGGTGGTTCCTGGAACCTGTGGTTCCAGATACTTGGAAGGCTGAGGTGGAAGGATCGCCTGAGCCCAGCAGGTCGAGTCTGCAGTGGCCGTGGACTCTGACTCAAAAAAAAAAAAAAATTTCCATCTTATTTGCATGAACAAGCGTGTGCATGTTCAGCCTCAAGACATTCAGATAGAGACCCTCAGATAGTGAATCAGAGAAGGAAATAAAGGCCTTCCAGACCAGTGGAGAGTCGACTAGAAACCTCAGACCGTAAATTCTAGCTCCCAACTCTGCTGACTCACTGTAACTATGCACGAGGCATTTAACCTCTTTTGAGTCTCAGTTTTCCTATCCAGGAAATGGAAATTAAAACGTCTGTGACAAGGGCACTAAATGGATGAAGTAAGACTTAAAGAGTCTTAGGAGCAGATGCCCAATACTTTTGTCCACTGGATTATCAAGGAAGCCCTGACATTTCAAAACATTTCAAAGCAGAATTCCTGGGCCTGCAATCTTCAGTTTCACACAGAGCAGGGGAGTGGGTGTGACAGTTTGACCGAGAACTCTCCCCCACAAGCCCAGCACTGGGCTGGCCCAGGCAGGAAGGCAAGGAGGGAACTCTGGCCGGCAGTCACAAGGCCCAAGAGACTGGAAGTACAGCTCTCTCTAGAGAGGTTGTTATCAACTAGCAATCAGTAAATCAGCCCTCAAAGGAGAGAGGAGGGAGAGGGTAGTTTCCGGGCTGGCAAGGGGACAGGCACTGACATAGGAAAAGGACTGCGCATAAGGTAGTGTCCAGAAACAAGCAGAGCAGAGGCACTGTGACATAGGGTCAAGAGTACTGGATACCTGCCTCTGATGTCCTGAGTTTATCTGTTGACCTTGACCCTTGATTTAAAATAAGCCCTCATAGTATTGCAGAGTACTATGTCATTTGGTCTTTCTAACAACCTAATAGTACTATTCCTATTTGACAACTGAGGAAACAAACTCAGAGCAGTTAAAGTAACCCAATATCACACAGCTAGTTAGTATGGCAGTCAAGACACAAACAAAGTTTTGTTACTCAAAGTCCTGTGTTTTCCTTAATGCATCACACAGCCTCCAAGTTATCACTTACCAACTAACTGTGTGACCTTGATCAGGTAAGTCACTGCCCTTCCTGGAGCCTCAGTTTCTTTCTCTTTTTTTTTTTTTTTTTGAGTTGGAATCTCACTGTCACCTAGACTGGAGTGCAGTGGCCACTCCCGGCCACCGCAGCCTCGACCTGCTGAGCTCCGGCAATCCTTCCGCCTCAGCCTTCCAAGTAGCTGGAACTACAGATGCACGCTACCACGCCCGGCTAGTTTTTGATTTATTGTAGAGTTGAGGTCTCGCCAAGTTGCCCAGGCGGGTCTTGAACCTGCAGGCTCAGGCAATCCACTCACCTCAGCCTCCCAAAGCGCGGGATTACAGGCTGAGCCACCGAGCCCGGCTGAAGCCTCAGTTTCTTAATCTGTCCAACAGGAGTAATAAAACTAGGCCGCCATGCCCCCTAAGCCTCACAGGGCAGCATCAAGGATCCCAAGCATGGAAATGAATATGTTTTGTTAACTGAAGCTGTCACAGGAGCAAAGCTTTTCATCCCAAGAGGCAGAAAGCTCTGAGTATACATGTGGTGACATCAGCCCAATTCTCCCTGCTCAGGTCTAGTTCAGACTCTTATCCTTTCTCCCGAGACAGCTCTTTTCTCTGAAGTCCTTTGGCCTGAACTGGGTTGAATAAGTTCCCACGGCCCATTTAAGGAGGGCATATGCTAAAAGGTGGGGTCTAACCTATGCCAAATAGAAAGAAGGAATGACAGTGCTGCAGGAGGCCAAATCAGAAAAGTGGCCTACCTGGGGTTGGGGTTTTACAATGACTATTCAACAAGTGGCTTTTTCAAAATAATCATTTAACTGGGTGCAATGGTGCACACCTGTAGTCCCAGCTAATAGGGAGTCTGAGCACAGGAATCTGAGGCTGTAGTACGCTATGATTGCACCTGTGAATAGCCACTGCACTCCAGTCTGGGCAACACAGTGAGACCCTGTCACACAAAAAAATAATAATTAAGTAAATAAATTAATGTTTTCAGATCTGTATATTAGCCAAATTACGGCGACTTATTCTGGCTTTTTGTCCTAATTTAATTCAGAAAATGCCTGGTTCCTCATCTTTGCATGCAAAGTTCTTCATAACCTGAGAGGCGTTTTGGAGTCATATAGAATTTAGGTTTAAATCCTAGTTCTGACACTTATTAGCTGTGTGACCTCAGGCTTATGACGATTTGCCTCTCTAAGCTTCAATTTCCTTTCTTTTTTTTTTTTGGAGTTGGAGTCTCACTCCGTCGCCCAGACTGGAGTGCAGTGGCCGCTCCCGGCCACCGCAGCCTCGACCTGCTGGGCTCCGGCAATCCTTCCGCCTCAGCCTTCCAAGTAGCTGGAACTACAGGCGCACACTATCACGCCCGGCTAATTTTTTGATTTATTGTAGAGATGAGGTCTCACCAAGTTGCCCAGGCAGGTCTCGAACCCGCGGGCTCAGGCAATCCAC
>CAUYQG010141325.1:0-14615 GCA_963574415.1 Tarsius wallacei
GGGTCTCGAACCCGTGGACTCAGGCAATCCACTCACCTCAGCCTCCCAAGGCGCAGGATTACAGCCTGAGCCATCGAGCCATCTAAGCTTTTTTAATGACCCCAAATATCTACTTATATTGTAGGCTTAAGTGACTGAAAAATAACAAAATACATTTAACATTTGACTGCTGTAAGTACAAGTAAACCACCACAACAATAACAAAACCCCAAACCTTTATTCGACTTTTGTCTTTCTTTAAAATAGATCCCAATGACATAAAACCAATGTTTCAAATTGAACCCCTTCCCACTATTGTAACCAAGCCCAGTTAATTCTATCTCCTAAATCTTTCCCTCTCTAATTCACCTTCTCTTCACCATGTCAGGCTTTCATCATCTCGCTGCCTGGGCTACTTTTTATAATATTGTTTATTTTTTCCTGCTTTGTTATATAATAATTCAAGCTAGAAAATGTAGAAAAGTAAAAAGAATAAGACTTAAGTCCAATGCAATACCATAAAGGACCTTGGAGACTCAGAAGGAAGAGGATGAGAAGGCGGGAGGGATGGAAAAATTACCTATCAGGTACAACATGCACTAATGAGGGTGTGGAGTACACCAAAAGCCCAGATTTCTTCACCATGATGCAAAGCAACCATGTGACCAGGAACCCTTCATACCCCTAAAGCTACTGAAAGAATTTAAAAATGCAATGCTAACTCTAAGAAGTCACCAGGGTTAGAGAGAAATAATGTGAAAGCCAGAAGAAAAGGGAAAAGACACCATTCACACCTTCCCTGAGAGCAGAAGCCCAGGCCAGGAGGCTCAATGCCATGATTCCAGCTTCTTATCTCTATCTTCTCACACTGGAATATTACAGAGCTTTTAAATTCTGGAATCTCTTGGCCTTTTTACATTAAGTTGGTATAAGCACTTGTAGAACGCACATATAATATTTTCCCCACTACTGTCCCAGCCCCTGGATAGACTGAAGAAGTGAATATGGTGATATTACTGCTAAGAAAATAAGATGATTCTCTGGAAGAGTCATTTTTCATAGCTGAATGAAAATTGGTTTTCTTCTGAAGCTCTTTCCTTTACTAGAGAAAATGAGTCCAGGGCACTGGCAGTAATCAAAGCCAAGGCCTTGGGCAAGTTCCTTTCGGAGTCTGCAGAAGTCCCTTATCTTGCCTGCTGACATCCACAAAAAGGCACCAAATGATGACATGTTCATTGGTACTTAGAGCAAAAGCTTCATGAGGGCAGGGTCTTTTTTTTCTAAATACAAAAAAAAAAAAAATCCCAACTCCCAGGGCCTATCTATGGCACACGTGAGGTACTCCACAAGTATTTCTTGAGTGAATGAATGCATAAGTGAGCCTGTGTTCTAATTTGGCTGAGATCTGCTCCCCTACAAACATGCAATTTCACAGCTTTCTCTGATTAGCAGCATGTTTTAAAAAAATAATCCATCTCTTTATTTAGGTACTTGATTTGAAAAGAAAACAATTAGCCACGTATAATTAAAAATGCATTAAACGACAGACTTCTTTATGTTAAATTGTGGTTTTATATGACTCTTTGCTTAATTTTACGATTTGGAATCCATGTGTTTCAGATAAAAATACCAGGGTGTGGTGGCTCCACCTATAATCCCAGCACTTTGGGAGGCCAAGGCAAGAGGATTGCCTGAGCCCCAGAGGTTTGAGATCAGCTGGGGCAACTTGGTGAGAACTGTCTCTACAATAAATCACAAAAGCTAGCTGGGTGTGGTGGTGTGCGTCTGTAGTTCCAGCTACTTGGAAGGCTGAGGCAGAAGGATCACCTAAGCCCAGACGGTTGAAGCTATGGTGGCCATGAACGTGCCATTGCACTCCAGCCTGGGCAACAAGGGTTAGACTCCAATTCAAAAAAAAAAAAAAAGTACCATTTATACAAGTATCTGGCATGGCACTGTCCAATACGGTAGCGACCAGCCAACTGACAATGATAATTAAATAAAAACGTCAAATTTAGTTCTTCAGTTGTAAGACACACACTTCAAGACTCATGTCCTAGTGGTTGTTTTATTGGATAGCACACATGCAGGACACTTCTGTCTTCACAGAAGGTACTGGGCCGTACTGATCTATAGCTATTGTTAGCCTTAATTGCAAAGGGTTAGAGGGAAGGGTTGAGATAGTAACAATATTGAAAACGAATTGAGAACATACATAGAATATGTTTTCCAATTACACAAACCATTGATAAGAGTTTAGTCTCCAGAAAAAGAAAGTCATTAGGTGGGGGTGGGGGAAAAGAGATGAAGAAACATTACTTTTCACTGTGATGTTTTGTACCTTTTGAATTGTGTGCCATGTACAAACAGGTATTCACAAAATCTTTAAGCATTTCATCTTTGAAGTCCCTTTCCTACCATGAGAATAATTTAATACACGGTCACATCTTTAAAACTTAATTTTACTGTTTCAAAAAATGACAAGCTTGAAAGTGCTTTCTTCTGACAGTCTACTGAGCTGATGATAGAACCAGGTACCATGTGACGTACTTCACAAATACTAGCCCTTCCTCACAAAAGCCCAACGAGGAGGCAATTTTACCTCTATTTTACAGATAAAGAAAGAAAGGCTGAGGAAAACTAGGGCCCTGTCCCCAGGGTCACTTGGCACAGTGAGTTTTGGAGCAGGAATGCACAAACCTAGGTTACAGCCAGTCGCCACAGGGCCTCCCAGGAGCCCCTTTAAATGTGTTCTATGTGGCATATGTGTATAACTTCACTTTAAAATAAGATCCACTGGACTTAGGAAAGTCTATAAACTATTTGGGGGCCCAACAATCTAGTGGGCTTCCATGGAGAATGCATTCACAGAAAGTTTTGAGCCCAGATTTGGGTTTTGAGCTTGGTTCTCTCTATAATCAGCTCTGTGAACTTGCTGTGGAAATATGATAAACCCCCTGGGACTTCTAAGCAAACAAAAGCAAGAGGTTAACATGACTGTCAAGGTCCTATCTGACTCTAACACTCTGCCTGTGGCTGAGAAGATTAGGAAATGTGCTAAAAATGTTTTGGTGTTTAAATATAAAAAACATTTAAAAAAATATCCAAACCAAACCTTCCCAAGAGTCTTGTACTTCCCTGTGTTGTCTCTAACACCCATGTCTGATGACCTTTTCCTTCCACTGCAGAACTTCCAGCCCTGTGAAAGTCCCAAGGTCAAGACAGACAGAACACACCATCCATACGCATATCAAAAACAAAAACAAAAAAGTCACCAAAGTCAAACCAACGACAACAAAAAACGCTACTCTATAACTTGGGGCAACAGCTCTCGGAAGAAAAGTAGAAAATGTCAAAACTGACCAACCACAAGGACAATATAGTCCTCTCTGATACAAATTTTTTCCTTAAAATTGCCTCAGTAGGAAAATCAAGCAACAAAATAAAATATGTAGCGATAACATTATTTTACAAGAAAAAGTTATAAAATAGCATTGTAGTATGACTTCACTTTTCTGGAAAACAAAACAAAACAAAGCAGAACTTCCCCAAACCAACAACGATACAACTATAGACCTACATGTGTATAGTTTTGGTGGATGCATGAGAAAGTTGTTGGCTAATGAGAGAGGGAGAAAAGAAGTTATTTTACTCTACATGCATATAAGTTGGTATTGTTGAATTTTTGTACAGCAAGCTTATATTACTTTTGTAACTATAAGTCCAATAAACAACAAAAACAATAATTAAATATCTGCAGATACAGCAACATTTTGCTAAATCTTGTTTAGTGGTTTATTTTTTGTTTTGAGTTCAGTTTGCGGTGAATTCCTGGACTGCAACTCCACATCATTTTTTTTTTTTAATCAGACAGAGCAGATCTATCTCCCTCAAGGGACTTTCTCTTGGTTCTTGTTCTTGGCTGTTCTGGCTGCATCCTTGTCATTGTGCTGTTCTGACCTTCAGAGTCAACTGTTGTCTAATTCTGACTTTTGCCACCTACAGACTCAAGGAAACAGTGCTACGATGAAACAACCTCAGCCTTTAGGCAGAAACACTTGGGTCTGAATCATCTTTTGCTCCTCCAGTGCCCACCCTTGAGCAAGTTACTAAAGCTAAGACTCAGTTTCATTGTCCTTGTAGACAAGAGAACACATAAAGCACAAAATATATAATACAACGAACAAGGAATGGGACACATTGCAGATATTAATATTTGTTCATATTCTTTTTCTCACTGTACAAAAATGTTAGTTTTATTTAACTCTGCTATGAACTTAGTCACCAGTACAAAGTTTGTGTGTTTGTTAGTTTGTTTGTTTATGTATTTATTTATTGTAGGAGCCTCATTCTGTCGCCCAGGCTGGAGTTCAGTGGCACGCTCACAGCTACTACAGCCTTGACCTTCTGGGTTCAGGCGATTGTTCCACCTCAGCCTTCCAAGTAGCTGGAATCACAGGCGTGCACCACCACCTCCGGCTAATTTTTTGATTTACTGTAGAGAGGAAGCTTCCCCAAGTTTCCCAGGCTAACCTTGAACCCCTGGACTCAGGCGATCCTCTTGCCTCCACCTCCCAAGGAGCTGGGATGACAGGCATGAGCACCCACACCCAGCCCAAAGTTTTTATTATTTCTAGAAGAATATCACTTCTTGTATTCCATTTCATCTTATGATTTCATAGTCTTCAGTTACTATTGCAAATCCCTATTTGTGATACAGCCTAAGCCCAATAAAATATAACTTAAAGGCAGAGGGAGAAAAATAGTTAAAACGACTCACTTGGTGAAAATTCTTTCTTGGAATTATGGTCAAATAAAAACACAAATTTCAGGAGTAATCACTGCAAAAATCTATAGATGAACCTGATTCTAGTGTCACTCCTTGAGATATGCATTTTTTTCAACTTTTTCTAATTGTGAAGACATTCCTCTCACTACTGAAACTGAAATTCATCATTTAAAATGAAAATACTATGGTTTCAAAGAATGAATACATTAGAAAAAGAGATCAATTGGCTTTGAGTTCAATAACTAGTGATTTATCCTCATAAGGGTATACACACACATAATGAAATTTCCCTTGGTCTCAAGAACAATCATATTTTAATAAAAACTGATAAACAGAATGCCAATCAAAAAAGCCACAAAAATTCAATTTCCCCTTTCTTGGATTCCTCATGCTATTAAAACAGCGGTGAGGGTCAGCAGATCTTAGGGGGACTCTGGTAACCAAGGCACGGGTACCAGAAATGGCTGAAGACAAATTTTCACCCTTTCAGAGAAGCCTTGGGGTGGGTTCATACAGGACCCTTCAAAGAACCTCACAAGCACTTCCCAGTACCAGGACTGCAGTGACACATCTTGATGCAAAACGGATGCATGCTGTGTAGAACGTCTGCCATGTATTTATGAAACAGAACAGACTTTTGTTGAATATATAGGTTATCCCATGTGGGAGTCTGGTTCCCTTTTCTAAAAGTCAGGATGCTGAGTCACAGCCTGAAAAAGTTATAGGGAAATCGGTGGTACAGACAGTGGTAAAATATATCTCAGCTATAAACTGAGGAAGGGAACCAGAAAAGGGAACTTGCTCCAGATAATAAGAGAACTGTATTGTGCTAAGAGTCATCCGTAAAGTCCTGTAAATATATTTAAATATTAGGGATTTTACTGTTTATCAACCAAGAATAAGCTGATAAACACAGCAAGACACAAGTTCATCAAAATCTGCTAGTAGAAATGTTAAGAAGTAACAAAGCATGAAGAAATTGTTTATTCCCTTTTGCTTTACAAAGGTATTATGCATGTAGCTTATTTAACTTAATATAGTTAAAAGAAATAAATGTTACTTAATTCCCTATGGTTGCTGTCAACAAATTATCAGAAACTTTAGACTTAAAACAACACACATATATTCTCTTACAGTTCTGCAGGTCAGGAGTCAGAAATCAGTTTCACCTGGTTGACATCAAGGTATCCACAGGACCACCTGCACCCAGAGCTCTTTCCTCATCTTTTCCAGCTTCCAGAGATACATTCACCAGAGCCCCTTCACTGCTTCTTTTCTGCCGTGAAGTCTCGGTCTGCCTCTCTCTTCTATGGACCCCCATGATTGTACACAGGACCCACCCAAATAATCCACGATAACCTCTCAGTCTCAAGAGCCTTAGTTTACTCATCACCACAAGATCCCTTTTGCCACAAAAGGTGATGGTCTCAGGGATTAAAACCTGGATATCTTTGGCGGTCATTATTCAGTCCGCTACACTGGTTAATTTAGCTTTTATGTTACAAAATAATTGTAAACTGATCATCATATCACTGTAGGGTCTTCGTTTCTATGTCCAAATCATTGCTACACCCATTCAAAGTACTGTCTGTGCTACCTGAAAAAGTTCACTGCTGGCAGTGACTAGTAATAGACAGATTTCTGAAGGAAAACAAAAAAATTGATTCAGGATTGTCCTGAAATCTCAAGCTACAATGACAATATTCTAGACACGAACCTTCATTTTATGTTCGATGACTCTGAAACAGTCTTTTGGAGGTGAGGGTATCAAAAGGAAAAATCTTAGCAGGCAGGAACTCTTAAGAGTTAAATTTCATTTTCATATCTAATTACTTCAATCTGCACTAAAACCAGTTATTCACTGTTTATGATCCCTTACAAAGCTAAGGAAGTCTTCCAAAATATTTTTATTTTACTTGAGATCCCTTGTATGCCCAGAAATTTTTTTTTTGGCCAGTTATTTTTTTAGAAATGTTCACTTACTCAAATTGAATTGTATGCTCTGACTTTCCAATGAATTTTTATAAAAAAAAAAACATTAGTACATATTTTAGTGACTCATATATTTTATTATAACAGCAATATATTTCAGTGACACAATTTTGGAGAAACAGAAAAAAAACTGTTTTCATGAAGCCATTTTAGTTAAATAGTCAATTAAAGCATAGCTAGCTTGAAGAATCTCAATTCAAGATACAATAATGCCAAGAACTTTGTTCTCTAATTTTAACCCAACTTCTTGTTAACTACTTAAACTGCAGAAACGCAGGGGCAAATAAAGGCTAAAAAAATAAATAAATACAATCTTGAAAATAATGAGTTTGGATTTAAATTAATGCTCTTCTGAAAGCCTAGTAAGTAAAACATAAAGTCTATCAACAGCAGAAATGGCCTGCTGACAGAAAACTACGTGTGGCATGAAACTAGAACACAGTCTAGCTTAACTCCCCCACTTCCTCCCAACTTTAAAAAAACATATTCGGCCGGGCACAGTGGCTCACGCCTGTAATCCCAGCACTTTGGGAGGCAGAAACAAGAGGACTGCCTGAGCCCAGGGGTTTGAGACCAGCCTGGGCAACATGGCAAGACCTCGTCTCTACAATAAATCAAAACGTTAGCCGGGTGTGGTGGCTCACGCATGTAGTTCCAGCCACTTGGAAGGCAGAGGCAGAAGGATCGCCGGAGCCCAGCAGGTCGAGGCTGGGGTGGCCGTGAGCGTGCCGCTGCTCTCCAGCCTGGGCGATAGAGTGAGACTCCAACTCAATAAATAAATAAATAAATAAATAAATAAATAAATAAATAAATAAATAAATAAATAAATCTATTCATTTTAAATTGTTTTTGGACACTTTTAGACACACATACAGTTATCTTTGTATGATAATATGCTTGCAATATCATAAACTAGGAAGCAGCCTCATAACTTACCCTGTCATTATGGGTACTTTCAAAAAGAATAATCCAATATCAGGCACAAAATTTCAAAAAATTATTTTGCCGGATGCTCTCAGTTTAGTTGGTTTCCACCCAACATGTCTATTCAACATCTTAGAGGTCTTTTTTTCCAATTGATATATGCTGGCTCTTCCTTGGGAAGTGACGTTGCTTACAAACATAATTCAGGGGATGGGAGACTGGCAGTACCTACTTTGAAATATTTCCTATCTGAAATCAGTGCAAACTCTGAGAATGTACAGTTCATTTGCACGTAAGGGTGAACCCAAATGTGACGTGGTAACCCCAAATCTGAGAAGGCTCGTGTGTAGTGTTTACCTATTCCAAAGAAGTCACCCGTAGGTCCAGAAGGGAGAATCATGGGCTTATTAAAACTTACAGGAAGCACCCATTGGCAGCAGGTCAGTGAAGAATCTACACCTTGGGACAGTACAGCAAACAGTTTTATAATTATTCAATAAGCAAGCTAATTATTCAAATTACTATATGGTGTTTACAAAAGTGACACCTACATTGTTTTCAGCTTTGCTCGATTGCCCACATCCTATGACTCAATCCTGGAATGTACAACCCTCAGAGACCAGCTTTGGTCAGAGCCTGATGCCTGAGGAAGGGGGCAGAAAGAAGCCAGGTATAGAAAGAAACAGTCTATATCTGGACAATAACTCACACCAACACAGATTTTTAAAGAAAAATGTTTCTTATTTCTGAGGGCCCACCTCCAGTGTGATGACTATCTAATCACAAGACAGTCTTAGTCTTGGTCAGGCTCTTCAAAAAGAACTGAAGTTTGTTTTCCAGCCTGACTCTGGCATAACATCACACAACAGATAAAAAGGAAATCAAAGTACTTTATGACTCTGCAAAACCTTCTCTTGGGGCCTTGCAGACTCAGGGTACTTTATAAGACACCTGTTCTCTCTGAAGTCTGTCACCCATGAAACTCCATCAATGTATCAAGAAACTTATTTCAACAATACATCTCCCCTATTGATTTCCAAAATGTTTTTAGATAGAGATACATATTGCCAGTCGGGAAATCATGAATTTACCCTTAACCTGCAAGACCCTGCTTGGAGACGTTATACCTTTCTGGGCCAATACATATAAATCTCACATGTATTTATGTATTTTTTTTAACTTCTGCTTCCCTAAAATGCATATAACCAAAGTGCAATTCAACCATCCCAGGCACATGTTCTCAAGATCTCTTGGGGTGTGTTCCAGGCCTGGTCACTCATATTTGGCTTAGAATAAACCCTTTCAAGAATATTTGGCTGAACTTGAAATTTTTGCATCATCATACTTATGTCTTTGAGTGTGACAAAGCTGGGACTGAACCCAAATAAGGCTGGTTATATGTAGGTTACATGTGTGTCGTTTTCCTAAGGTGGCTGAGAATTGCTGAATAAACAAGAAAATGAACAAACTTCAGTTCTGGAAAGACAAAATGAGCTAATTATAAGCCATCTATCTCTAACTTCATGAACTGATACAATCATAAACCTAACCATGTCACAGAGAGTAAAAGGAACCAATATCTCAAGTAAAGTCAATTACTCTACACACTTATAAGGAGAGAAATCAAAGTCCACCCAACTTCAATCTACTAAGTAAAAGAATAATATAAGGTGTTTGGGAGGGGACAACTACCCCAACACCTAAAAATTCCCCACCACTCACACACTCTTTCCCCAAATAAAGAGAATTAGAATTTCCCATCATTAACTCTTCTTCATACCTAATATATCATATGGCACACATAGGTAAAACCAACCTGATTACATTACATCAACTTAGAATTCAACCACCCTCCCCTGTCTTTACCAATAAACTTTTGCTTCAATTTTATTACACTTTTTTTTTGATTTTTAAAAATACTTATTGATAAAAGACAAGGTAATTTCTCATAGATTTGTACTTGTTTATATAGTTTTAAATGTTCTGCTCTCAGACATTCCTTTTAGTTTTAATACACATTACAAAACTCTTCTAAATATTTGTAATGTTGGAATAATAGTCATCCAAATTTCCTGTGGATTTCCATGCTTCTGCATTAAGCCATAAGAAAACTCAGCTGGACTTTATTTTGGCTAAGATTAAAGAAGGCTTTGAAGAAAACCAAAATGGAATGATAACAACATTTCATCAGATGGGGGAAAATAAATATGTTTTTAACTATTACTGAGACTCTGCAGAGAGTATATCAGCTCAAATGAAAGTCAAATACAGGAAAGTTTCATTGCTGTTTGTATGGATTAGTCCAAAGAATCTTTAATCACCTTCAGACAAGCATCCCTCAAAAAGAGGGGCTTAATATTCAAACCTATTTACATCACAATTTAACAATGCCATAAGCCAAAACTAAAATTCAGCATTTATCAAGTATTCTGAGTATGACAGCTATATATTTTTTAAAAAGTACTCTTTATCAATGTATTCATTCTTCTATATCTAGATATTGTTTTAGAAGAATTGTGGTATTAAACAATGAGTTGAGGTTTTTTTCAGTTTTACATAAGGCTTGTCACAGTATTAAAAATTTTAAAACAGTTTAAAGTGAAAATATAATTACCTAAACTAACAAAGATATTATATTTTCCATTTTGCTTTTCAAGAAGCATAAATCATAGAATCTCTGGAATGTTCTTAAAGGTCATCTCATCAAATCATCCATTCAACGGTGGTGTTAACGACGACATTTACAGCCTCTTTCAAAACACTCCAGTGCCTAGAAACTCATAGAGACTCAACGTGTCTCACTCTACTTTTCAAAAGCTTTAACTCCAGAACCTGGCACAGTGTCTGACACTCTACAGATGACTATTAGATTTCTGTTGTCTTCTTAAAATCTATTCCTCCTTGTCTGGCATCAAGGCTCAATTTTCGATGAATATACCCTTCCCTCTAACACCACATCTAGGTAGGGCTTACCCTAGCTCCAGGAAGGAAATACTTAATGCAAGCCTGTCCAGTTAAATCACTGAGTCTCCACCTCCCCAGCTGCAGCGATTACTCCAAAAGCCAGCACCTGCTCTAAGCTGGTCCAATCGGAGTGAGTCTCAGAACTTGAGTGACCTACTGGCAAACACTTGCTTTGCCTGCTGTTGACCAAGGGAGACCCTGGGTTAGCAGTATTTATCAAGCAAAGTCTGAAAAAGGAAGCTAAAAGAACAGAAAGGTTTAGATACAGACAAATGGAGTCAGGATGGCGTTATCTGAGGCCCAGATCCAGGCACTCCTGAAGACAAATCTAACTTGGGACTTCTAACTTATGAGGACCAGAAATCCCCAAATTCCTTTTTCTTTTAGGCTGGTTTGATCTGTTTTCTGTTACTTGACCCCAGAAAGGGAAAGAAGGTCCTGACTATGATGGAAACTTGCAAAAGAAGGTTGCACCAAGTGAATAACACCAAAATGTGAATTGGGTGGGCTGGGGTTGGATGGGAGCTGGGAGGCTTGTGATCTTTACCATTGACAATAAAATGGAAAACGGAGGGCTGTTGCAGCTTAAGACAAGATCACATGCCTGCTAAGGCTGCATTACTGGAAAACTTAAGGGAATTTGAAAGATTCTGGAATAAGTTGTCTACTTCTGTTAGTTTGGAAAATGAAAATACACACTTCTCTTTTTATCTGAGAAATGTGAGTCCTTTTAAATTATCAGGACTGAGAAACACTGAGACTGCAGTCACGTCCTACTTCCTCCCTGAGCTATGTATTCATGTCAAGAAACGGCTTGCTATGCAATTGCCACCAGTAGTTATAAATTAACCTAAAAATGCTGCAGACTCTATAACTCACACCCTATAACTTAACCATGTATAGCCCATCACTAAGCAATGTTATTTCCATAAACCAATGAGAATTCCTGCCAAACAACTTGGTATCAGCCTCTGTCCCTCTTTTTTTGCCTTTAAAAATTCACTTGTAACTGCTGAAAACTGGAATGAAAATCAGGGCAACTTGAATCTATGCTCCCAGGTTGCAACCCTCAAGCTTGGCCCGAATAAACTCTCAACTTCTATTAATTTTGCCTTGGCTTCTTCCTTTTAGGTTGATGAGGCTTCAGTGAGGTCTTACAAGAAACAGACAAGCTTGAAATGGAAATGGTCTGCTGAAAGCAGAGATGAAAATACAACTCTCCTGAGAGAACCTTTGTCTGTGGCTTGTAGCAGCTGACAGTCTGGTGACCCTGGTTAAATACTAACCTCCTTCTAAGAGCTCAGTAACTCATCTCTACCAAGAAGTTAGCTTAGGTAGTTTTCAAGGTATTTTCCAGCCCTAAATGTCCATGAACATAAACAACTGAGTAAATACATAAATACATCTAAATAAATACATCTAAATCATATGGAGATTGATTTTTTGAAGAACAATAATCTCCAGTTATTCTTTATGAGATTTTTAAAAGAATATTCTTATATGAGCAAAGGATTAACTATACTATGTCCACATGTATTTAAACAGTTTTTTACATTAAGTCATTTTAGTTTTCTCTAGTGATGATTTCAGACACACAGATAAGTGTTTCATAAGAGCTTTTCATGGTTAAACCCAAACATTTGTTTTATTAAAAAAAAGCCACCCACATATTTCTTTTAATACTCTTCCACTGTGTATTAAAGTACAACTTATTTTTAAAGTTTTTTTTAATCATTTCTCAACAATCTTAGCTACCAAATGTTTTTGCAGGCATTATGATTAAAAAAAAAAAAAAATAAGCTCTGCAGTTCAACTTGACAATTCTATTAAAGATCCATTATTATTTCTCAAAGGAAACGGCATTGTACAACCAACAAAACAGAGGAGACAAAGGGAAGGACAGCTGTGCTTAAGCTAGTCCCCACTTTATAATTTCTCCCCCGGAAGGACAGGACTGAGTTTTGGAGGGACCGGGAGAGGTCAGGGATGTATCTTAAAGCTCCATCTGCTAGGCAAGCCAACTTCTTTTTATTAGGACAGTACCTTTATTTGGGATGGCATGTGAAAAGTGCTGACAGCAATGGCATGGAGGGAAGAGACAAAAGCGACAGCCCTCCAAGCACCTCTTGCCTCCACCGATTGAAACAAAAAACCAGCTCCACTTCTTTCCTCAAAGAGATTGTCTGCCCGCTCAACTACCCGTGTCATGTGTATGAGTCTGATCTTCGGTACGAGCAATTTGTCTTTCCCAATTTCTATTTTATCCTGAATTTCTCATTTTCTCTTTAATGACATTAAATTATGCAAGTCATTTAAAATTTATGACCTCAAATTCACAAATCACCAAATTTCTAGGGCCAACAATTCCACTCTTTGGTAACATAGGCTAGAGCAGACTTTATTTTTAATTTAATTTTATTTTGAGTTGGAGTCTCACTCTGTCACCCAGGCTGGAGCGCAGTGGCATGCTCACAGCCACCCCAGCGTCGACCTGTTGGGTTCTGGCGATCCTTCCACCTCAGCCTTCCAAGGAGCCGGAACTATAGGCACGCGTGACTGCGCCCGGCTAATTTTTATTTTTGATTTATTGTAGAGACGAGGTCTCACCAAGTCGCCCGGGCTGATCTCGAACCCTCGGGCTCAGGCAAGCCACTCGCCTTGGCCTCCCACAGTGCTGGGATGACAGGCTGAGCCACCGAGCCCAGCCAGCAAAAACTTTATTTTGAAAAAAACATCTGTTTCACTAAGTATAACCTCTAGAAGTTAGAAAATAAGTTACATAAGATGCAAAGAAGAAATCCATTCTGAAGTTCCAAAGAGAAGTTGAAACGAGCAACAGAAGTTTGGTGGGCAGAACACATGGCAGAGGAGAAACAAGGTTTCAAGGCCGTGCCATGCTGCAACACAACTGTGTGATGACAACAATCCATAAACCTGAAGTCTGGACCTGCCCGAGGCTGCAGGAAAACAACAGGGTGGTTGAGAGATCTAACAATTCCTCATGAGTCTGGCCAAATAACTTTCACTGGTAATAGCGCTTCCCCAGAGGTAAACTTGGTGCTGAGTTTCACTATAACTAGTTGTGAATTCGGGGCAGCCCATCAGCCAAAGCTGATATGAAACCGTGGTAGCTGAGTACCCTCAGTATGCTGGGCCCTCATGGCCAAAGAAAAACAAGACTTAGTTGAAACCAACTGTGTGTGGCCTTATGGACTCATTTCCCCTGGCCAGGGTGCAAACTTCAACCCTTATGCAGCTTCACCAATGAGCTACGGTGTGTTCTCTTGCTTGGCCAAGCGATACAATAAATTCAGTGCTTGTTTGGTTGACCCCCTTTCATAGTTAAAAGAGAGCTAAAGTACTTGGGTGCTTCCTTTCAGGGGGAATGAAAGCAACCAAAATATGAATGGATAGGGTTAGGTAGGTCTGTCACACAACATGACAAGATGGCAGAGAACCTCCTAAAAATGATAATACCATCACTCAGGAGGAACTTGTCCAGACACATGGTTAGGAGATTGATCCCCAATCAAAGAAAACTGAAACGATGCCCTAGTGCCTTTACAGTTCTGGGTAGGAATCTGGTAGATGTGGGTCTTTAATGACATTTCCTCTTATTTTCTAGTTGAAGACTAACTGTAAATCAAAAGGAAGATATGGAAGTATACAGCGGATAGTGAAAAGAACTGATCCAAATGATTGGCTTCTCTCAAAGAGTATAAGAAATCTCTCTCAGTATACTAGTCACAGGCAAATCCCACACACTTTCATGGGTCCATGCATGGCAAACTTATGGATAGACAGATTGATTTAAAATTGGGGTCTCAGCCGGGCTCGGTGGCTCAGCCTGTAATCCCTCGCCTGGGGAGGCTGAGGTGAGTGGATTGCCTGAGCCCGCGGGTTCGAGACCCGCCTGGGCAAGCAAGACCTCATCTCTACAATAAATCAAAAATTAGCCGGGCATGGT
>CAUYQG010141326.1:0-20841 GCA_963574415.1 Tarsius wallacei
AGAGGATAATTGAGTAGGTTCAGAGCATCAAATCAGAAGAGAACTTATTGAGAGTGAAGAGAGGACTGTCACAACGAGGAAAAATCAGTGAAAAAATACAGGCAACTTTCAGAGTCCTAGAGAGACAGTGCCTCAAAAAGCAGGTATTGGAGCACAAACAATGGAAACCCCCCAAAATGACCTGCACCAGGTGACAGCTACAGAAATCAGAGATTGGATGGCAAAAATGAACAGGAACCAAGAAAAACTAGAAGCAAAATTCACTGAAGTCATACAGGAGGTAAAGGCGGAGTTGGCCAGTTTTCAAAAAACCCATTCTGAAATAAAAAATGAAAATAACTTCATTCTGGAAATTCAGAACACAGCAACAAGCATGGGAAGCAGAGTCAATTATCAGCAGAAAGAATCTCAGATTGAAGACCAAAATAGGGAATCTACCCTTTCTGTCAGAAATATAGAAAAAAGAACTCAAAAAGAAGGAGCAAAGCCTCCAAGGGACTATGTCAAGAAGCAAAATCAATGCCTCATTGGTATTCCTGAAGCAGAAAGGGAAACAGAGAATGCCATGGAGCAAGCATTCCATGAGGTCATTCAAGAAAACTTCCCACGTCTCGCTAGACAGGTGAACATCCAAGCACAAGAGATTCAGAGAACTCCTGAAAGATGTCATATGAGAAGATCATTCCCAAGGCAGTTAATAATTCACCTCCACAAAATTAGCATGAAAGAAAATATCCTAAAGACAGCGAGAGTGAAAGGTCAGACTACGTACCAAGAAAGACCCATCAGAATCACTCCAGACTTATCTGCAGAAGCACTATAAGCCAGAAGGGACTGGAATCCAATTTTTAATGCTCTTAAGCAATTCTGGCCATTAATTTCCTGCCCTGCCAAGCTAAGTTTCATCAGTGATGGAGAACTACAATAATTACCCAGACATCCAGTCCCTAAGAGAATATGCCACCTCCAGACCAGTTTTTCAGGAAATGCTTAAGAAGGTGTTGAACTCAGAAAAAAAAATGAAGAAGATTCATACCCATCACAAAAGTACAGGCAATCATAGACTTAACAGAACATACAGAGCACTCACAAAGATGAAAATATGCACATATATAAACACAAAAGTAAAAAAGAAAACCTCTAAGAGCCTATAACAGGGATAAACTCTTACATTTCAATAACCAATTTGAACATGAATGGATTAAATGTGCCATTGAAAAGACATAGAGTGTCAAACTGGATAAAGAAGTGTGATTCAACAGTCTGCTTCCTCCAGGAAACTTATCTCACTGCAAAGAATACCCACAGACTCAAAATTGGAGGCTGGAAGACAGTCTTTCAGGTGAATAGGAAACCAAAGAGGGCAAATGCAGCTATTCTGATATCAGACAAAGCAGTCTTCAAACTATCACAATTAAAAAGTATATGGAAGGACACTACATAATGATAAAAGGCTCCATCCACCAGCAAGAAATATCCTTCCTAAATGTATATGTACCTACCACAGGAGTACCAGGTTTTATAAAACAACTGCTATGTAATCTAAGAGAGGACATTGATTCTCACACAATCATAGTTGGAGACCTAAATACCCCACTAACAGCTTTAGATAGATCATCAAGGCAAAAAACCAGCAAGTAGATCCAGAACCTCACCTCAATGTTCAGTCAAATGGATGTAATAGACAACTGCAGAATACTTCACCCAACATCTACAGAGTACACATTCTACTCATCAGCACATGGAACATACTCCAAGATTGATCACATTCTTGGACATAAATCAAGCATGAACAAATTTCAAAAGATTTTCCCACATGACAGTGAAATAAAAATAAGTATCACCACCAACAAGGTCTCCCCCTAAACACATAAAGACATGGACACTAAATAGCATGCTGCTGACCAACTTCTGGGTCAACATGGAAATCAAGACAGAAATAAAATGATTCCTGGAGACAAACAAAAGAGACACATCTTATCAGAATCTCTGGGATGCCAAGAATTCAGTGTTAAGAGGAAAATCCATAGCATTGCATGCACACATCAAGAAAACAGAAAGATTGCAACTAGACTGCCAAAGTCACACCTAAAGCAGTTGGAACACCATGATCATGTAAATCCTATCTTCAGCAGAAGAATTCAGACTATCAAGATAAAAATCACAATTGCAGGATATAGAAGACCAAAATATCATAGAAATGATAAGTAAGACCAAAAGCTGATTCTTTGAAATGATAAATAAGATTGACAATCCCCTGGTCAACATTGACTGAAAGAGAGAGAGAGAGAGAGTGAGAAAGAAAGTGAGGAAGTCAGAAAGTCCAGATAAACACAATTAGAAACATAAAAGGTGAAGTCACAACTGACCCTGAAGAAATTCAAAAGATTATCAGAGATTACTATAAAAACCTATATGCAAATAAATTAGAAAACCTAAATGAAATGGAGGACTTTCTTACATCACACAACCTCTCAAGATTGAAGCAAGAAGAAATTGAAACTCTAAACAGACCAATAACAACCCAGGGAATGAACTCAGTCATAAGAAATCTCCCCACCAAAAAAAGCCTGGACCAGATGGCTTCCCAGCTGAATTTTACAGACATACAAGGAGGAGCTGATTCCAATCTTACTTAAAGTATTTTAGGCAATTGAGAATGATGGAACTCTCCACAACTCATTTTATGATGCCAACATCATACTGATACTCAAACCTGGCAAAGACCCAACAAGGAAAGAGAATTACAGGCCAATCTCCTCAATGAACATAGACACATAAATTTCTAACAGAATTCTAGCAAATCGGATCCAACAGCACATCTCAAAGACAATCTACAAGGACCAGGTGGGCTTCATTCATGGGATACAGGACTGGTTCGGCATTCACAAGACCATAAACGTAATTCAGCACATCAACAGATGTAACAGCAAGAACCATATGATTATATCATTAGACACATTTGACAAAATCCAGCATCCCTTCTTGATAAAAACCCTTGAGCACCTAGGCATAGAAGGAACATTTTTCAAAACAGTAAGAACCATCTATGATAAACCCACAGCCAACATTTTTCTCAATGGGCAAAAGTTGAAAACATTTTCTCTAAGAATGAGGACAAGACCAGGGATGCCCACTCTCATCCCTCTTGTTCAACATAGTGATAGAAGTCCTAGCAGAACAATCAGGCAAGAGAAGGATAACAGAGATATCTAAATATAAACTAAAGGAAGTTATGCTGTTTCTCTTTGTGGATGATATAATTCTATACCTTGAAAACCCTAGGGAGTCTGTCAAAAGCCTCCTCACATTGAAAATCAACTTTGGTAAAGTCTCAGGGTATAAAAATCAACATGCAAAACATAGTTGCATTTCTATACACCAGCAACAAGCAGGCAGAGAACCAAATAAAAAACACAATCTTATTCACAATAGCCACAAAAAAATTGAAATACCTTGGCGTCCACCTAGCCTGAGAAGTGAAAGATCTTTACAATAAGAATTACAAAACACTGCTCAAAGTAATTAAGAATGACACAAACAAATAGGAGAATATTCCATGTTCACAGATCAGAAAAATCAACATTGTCAGGATGTCCATCCTACCCAAGGCAATCTAAAGATTCAATGCAATACCCATCAGATTATCAACATCATTCTTCTAGACCTGGAAACAACAATACGGAAATTCATACAGAAAGAAAAATGAGTACGAATAGCCAAAAAAATCCTCAGCAAAAGGAACAATGCAGGAGATATCACTTTAAGACTTTAAACTTTACTACAAGGCTACAGTAACCAAAACAGCCTGGTATTGGTACAAGAATAGACACGTAAACTAATGGAACAAGACAGAGATTCTGGAAGCAAAAACTCATCTGTCAATGAACTCATCTTTGACAAAGCCACTAATAACAATCAGTGGGGAAAAACCATATTTAGCAAATAGTGCTGGGAAAACTGGCTGACCACACGCAGAAGAGTGAAACTAGATCTGTCTACCTACTACTATATAAAAAAAAAAAACTCAAAATGAATCAAAGACCTAAACATAAAAACCTCAAACTACAAGAATCCTGGAAGAAAATGTAGGAAAACCCCTTATGCACATTGGAGTAGGCAACACATTTTTAACCAAGTCCCCAAAAGTGAATGGCATAAAAGCTAAGATAGACAAATAGGACCTCATCAAACTGAAAGGCTTTTGCATAGCAAAAGAAACCATCAAGAGAGGGAGGAGATGACCCACAGAATAGGAAAAAAATTGCAAATTATGTTTCTGACAAACATCCAGGGATCTACAGGGAACTCAAATGAAGTGAAAGGAAAAATACAGCCCCATTAAAAAGTGGGCAAAGATCATGAACAGGCACTTCTCAAAAGGTGACTTACAAGCAGACAACATGAAAAAATGTTCAGCCTCTCTAGTCATCAGATAAATGCAAATCAAAACTACAGAAAGGTACCACCTAGCTCTGGTAAGGATGATCATCATTAGTAAGTCAAAAACAACAGATGCTGGTGTGGGTGTGGAGAAAAGGGAATGCTTCTATATTGTTGGTGGGAGCTAGTGAAAGCTAGTTCAATCTTTATGGAAAACAGTGTGGCGATTCCTAAAAGAACTAAAAATTTACCTTTCAAATGATCCGGCAATTCCTCTCCAAGAATATACCTGGAAGAACATAAATCATTCTATAAAAAAGACACTTACACACACACGTTTATAGCCACACCATTTACAATAGCAAAAACATGAAACCAACCCTGCTGCCCATTGAAAGTGGACTGGATAAAGAAAATGTGGTACATATACATAATGGAGTATCATGCAGCCGTAAAGAAGAACAAAATCACGAACTTCTCAGCAAATTGGTTGAAGTTGGAGACTATCATACTAAGTGATCTGAGAAACAAAGAACTGAGTACTACATAGTCTCATTCATAAATGGGCCCTAAACATTCGTCACATTAGCATAAGGGAGGGATCGGCAGTTGCTGGGCACTGCTAGCGGAGGCAGGCAGGTAGAAGTGTGAGGGGCACATAACAGCACAAAGGGTACCTTGTCCTATACCTGGGGGAGTGAGGGCCAGTTAGAAGCCTATACTTCACCTGCATACAGCCTACTTATGTAGTTAATCTTTACTTGTACTCCATTTCTCTCTAGTAAAATAAAATTTTAAAAAATTCTATCCATTCTCGATGTGAAACACATCTCAATTGCATTTCTCTGATGGCTAGTGATGTTGGGCACCTTTCCTTATGTTTGTTGGCTATTTGTATATCTCATTTAAGGAAATTGTTATTCATCTTTTTTGTCCATTTTAAAACTATTATTTGTCTATTATTGAAAAGTAAGCATTCTTTAAATATCCTAGATACAAGTCCCTTATCAGATGTATTATTTGCAAATATTTTTTCCCATCCTGTGGGTTGTCTTTTAACTTTAACTTTTCTTTTCTCGATTGTGTCTTTTGAAGCATAAATGCTTAAATTTTGATGATACCCAGTTTATTTTTCCTTTTGTTGATTGTGCTTTTGGTGTCATATTTAAGACACTGTTACCTAATCAAGGTTGTGAAGATGCAAGCTATGTTTTCTTTTCAGGGTTTCCTATATTTTCCCTCTTACATTTAGGTCTTTAATACATTTTGTGTTAATGTTTGTATATTGTGTAAGGTAAGGGTCTGCATCATTCTGTGGCATGTGCCTGTCCAATTGTCCCAGCACCATTTGTCAAAAAGACTGCTTTTTCATCACTGAATTGTCTTGGCACCCGTGCTGAAGTCATTTGGCCATAGATGTGTGAGATTTTTTTTCATTTTGAAATTTTAAAATTTATGATTGACACATAGTATTTGTGCATATTTATGGGGTACAGCATAATGTTTCAGTACATGTGTAAATTGCATAATGATCAGAGGTAATTAGCTTATTTATTATCTTAAATATTTACCGTTTCTTTGTGGTGAGAACATTAAAAAACCTCTCTTCAAGCTATTTTGAAATATACAATACACTGTTGCTAACTCTAGTCATTCCTATCTAACTGTACCTTTGTACTCGCTGACCCTCCTGTCCCCATTCCCACCTCCCAATGCTCCCCAGTGCCTGGTAACCACTATTCTACTATCTACTTCTATGAGATCAACTTTTTTTAGATTCCACATATAAGTGAGGACATGCAGTATTTGCCCATCTGTGTCTGACTCACTTCACTTAACGTAGTGTCCTCTAGGTTCATCCATGTTGCCAAAAAAGACATGATTTTATTCTTTTTTTTATGGCTGAATAGTAGTATTCCATTGTGTATGTATAGTGCCACATTTGACGGTTCTGAAAAATTTTGTTTTGCTAAACTTTTCCATATTATCTTATTGTTCAAATGTGTTGGCCAAAGTGCACAGTATTTCTGACGATCTGTTTCATTTTTAGTAATGTTCCCCTTTTCATTGATATTCATTATTAGTGTTTTATTTTTTAATTCAAATTAAAAACAAATTTAATACCAGCCTAAGTGAAATATACTTTACATGTCTTTTCTTTTTTCTGGGTAATGCTGGCCAGAATTTTTCAATTTTTCTATTTATTTTCTGCTCCAATTTTTATTTTATTTTATTATTTCCTTCTCTTTACTTTGTTATGTTCTGTGGTTATTTTTTAACTTTTTAGGTTGATGCTTAGATGGCTTGCTTGTTTGTTTATACTATAATTACAATTTGATGTGAATATTAATTGCATGAAAACTTCTTTTGAGATGTTATTTTAGTGAGTTTGGACTTCTGATTATTTATTTCTCAGTGTTTTCTATATCCTTGCTCCCAGCCTCAGGTGGTACCAATCTGTTTTCTGTCTCTGTAGTTTTTCTTTTCCCAGGACATGACATCAGTGGAGCTTCACAGGATGTCTGTCACCTTTTGATGCTGGCTTCTTCCAGTTAGTATAATGTCTTTCAGCACCATCTACATTGCTCTATACACTGGTGGTTGATTTTTAAAATTGCCAAGTAGTTTTGCATTACAGCAATGTACCTGTGTTTCTGTTGACTCAGCTTTTGAAAGGCGTTCAAGCTGTCTCAGTGTCTGGAGATTACAGCTGGAGCTGCTGTAGATGTCCTCGTGCCGATTCTAAGAGAAAATTGGTTTTCTTTCAAGCGGGCATTTTATTTGGTACCCAGAATGGTAATGACTGTATAGAATGGGGTGTGTGTTTAACTCATAAGATGCTGTCACACTGCTTTTCAGCATGGTTGCGTGGTTTTGCACTCCTGCCAGCCATGCAGGAAGGTCCTGGCAGTTACATGTCACTGCAGCACTGCTCGTGGCTGGGTGCACAAGCCCCTCACTTATCATATATCACTTATCATTCTTTCCTTCCATCTTTATTCTTTGGTGAAGCTCCTGTTTAAATATTTTTCCCATTTAAAAAATTAGTTTGTTTGTATTTTAATGTTTGGTTTTGAGAGTTCTTCCTGTATTCTGGGTACAAGACTTTTGTCAGATATGTCATTTGCAAATATATTTCCCAGGCTTTGAGTTGTTTTTAATTTTCTTAACAGTGCATCAAAACAGTGTTTTGAATAACAATATTTTAATAACGTGCAATTTATCAAATCTTTTAAAATGCATTGTGTTTTTTAAAGTTGTTTCTAAAATCAGTTTTTAAAACTTTTCACCTGTTGCTAGAATTAAAAAGTTACACTGCCATTTAAAAAAATGTGTTTTAGAGTTGTGGGGTACATGTGAACATTTGCTACATAAGTAAATTGTGTGAAGGTGAGGTTTGGACTTCTAGCCAGTCTTCTCTTCCCCAGGCTGACATGGTACCCAGTGTGTGGTATGTACCCCTATGGCTCCTCCCTCCCACCCTCCTTTAGCAGTGTCCAGCATCTGTTGTTCCCATCTTTGTGCTCATGTGCCCAATGTTTAGGGCCCCCTTATGAGTGAGAACATGCAGAATTCAGTTTTTTTGTTTCTGTGATAGTTCACTTAGAATGACGGTCTCCCCAGCTGCATCCACGTTGTTGCAAAGTTACATGGTTTTATTCTTCTTTGTGGCTGCATAGTATTTCATCGTGTATATGTACCACATTTTCTTTATCTGGTTCAATTTTGATGGGCATATGGGTTATTTACATTATGAATAGTGCCACAATGAACATACATGTGCAAGTGTCTTTTTGGTACCCTGTCACTTTGAAAGAATCACTTTGCCATGTGCGGAAATTTTATTTTCAAGTTTTTGGGGGAAAAAAGTTTGTTTTAAGTGTTTTTATTGTTCCACAGAAAGCTTTAAATTAATATTTAATAAGAATATTTTAGTACAGGGAAACTCATATTTTAACAATTTGACAGTATATACCTATGTATATGTATATTTATGTGTATGTGTTTATGATATAATTTTACTGTTTGAATAACCCAGGTAAATGTTCGCATGTTTTATTTTTGTAAGCAATAAAATTATAATTTCCAACAGAAACCAATGTATGCATTATTGGCCTTTATATATTCTATAATTATTTTACAATAGTATGAAATTTTAAATGTTGTGAAGCTCTCTGGCTACCGTTAAACTAATACTGAAAATATGCCTCAGTGTTGTTATAGGCTATGTTTTTCTCAGTTATACTAAAATGATAGTTAAAATGAGTTTTTTCACTTTCAAGAGTCTAGCGACAAGCTAATAGAATTTGGTAACAGTCTTTTCTCATATAATATCATCTTCCACCCTCTCTGTTTTCATCCTTGAAATAACCAAGATTCATACCATTAATAATTTTTTCTGAAGAGACCACGCTCAGGGCTATGTTATTAAATGATAAGAGGCACAGCAAAGATAGAAAACAGACTTTTCAGGTTTCAGAAGGAGTTTTCTGTATCAAAACAACATATTACTATACAATTATTATATATAATTTCTTTGTTTCCTTGTGCAGCAGATGTTTCCTTTTGAGAGGAGACTTTTCTATGTTTAGATGTTTTCAGATACACAAATCTTTTGTGTTTTGTTATAGTTATGTCTACAGTGTTCAGTGCAGTCATGTGCTATACAGGTTTGTATCCTAGAAGCCATAAGCTAGACCATGTAACCTAGGTAAGTGAAAGTAAATCTAGGTGTGTGTAAGTACACACTATGGTGTTCACACAACTAAGTCCTCTAAAGACACATTTCTCAGAACATATCCCAGATCATGACTGTGTTTTTGATTAGCACTGATATGTTCACATTGCCTGTGAATGATGTTTGAGCTCATCAATGCTTTGAAATTAGTGTTGATATTCCCTTGCTGCTAGGTAATTTAAAATAAAGTGTTAATAAGAAGTATCTATATTATGATATCATGATGAAGTCTGTTCAATTTCCCTATTTTAATACAGATTTTTTTTTGTGTGTATTTTACCATGTATGTTTAAAAACACTGTTTTGGGCTCCTGGTGTTCTTCGGACTAGTCAACTTGGCCTTCTGGAGAATAACATATCACATTCACTGACCCATCCACTCGACCCCTCAAGTATGCTGCCAGAAAGCATGCAGTGTGGACAGGAGGACACATGGATGTGTTTGCTCATTTACCAGGCATCACTGAGCCCAGACCCTGTGTCCTGCGTGCTGCAAGATGCTGGGGACTGTGCATAAGGCTGAGATTCAGGGACTGTTGTGTGACTGCTGAGAGACAGGTGGGGCTGCATTCTTTCCCCTGTCATCTTTCTAGTTCAGTGAGGTGTCTTTATTGTTACTTCTCTTTTATACATGAGGACACTCGATTCCCACCTGAGCCCCCCCTCCCCATAATGACACACACCTTTGTGACCTCTTGCCCAGCTACTGGGTCTGGTTTTGGTATACATTTTGTACTTTCATGCCATTGTGTGTGTGCTGAGATTCTGAGAAGCCACACACTGGACATAAGACAAACACATCACAGTCTGAGGATGGGACCTCAGTGGTAAAGTCTCTCATTCTGTCTTATGGACATGTCCCTCCTCCTGCTGGATCTGGGCTTTGAGAAGGGAAGGTGGGCAGGTCTTGGGCTGTGGCATCCTGCAGCCTCTGTCCGGCTGTAATAAAACCACTGTCAACTCCTGCCCAATATCTGAGATTGGCTTTTCACGGGCATTTTTGAGGTTTCTAGCTGGAAGAAAGAAAATGAATGGCAAATTCAATCAAACCATCACAACTCTTCTGTCTGTCTTTTATCTGCTTATCAGCTTATAATTTTAATGAATTATCAGCTTGATTCTACCCATAGATCATTTTCATCTATCTCTTGCCAGCTTAATCGATTGTCTGATTGCAGTGAATAAGCAAAATCAACATCTCTCAGCTTCTAAGGCTTTAATATAAATTGCAGACAGAGTATTATGTTCTCAACACACAGGGTTTGTACTGATTACGGTCCCTGATGTTGGGTTAGGATCTTTGCTACTTCAGTGTTTTTGTAAAGGATAAAAATATCCACCCAAACCAGCCTGGCTTAGCGTGTTCTTGGGTGAGAGTTTTCTTGGGAAATTCACACAGCACAGGTCATTTCTGGCACATCTTCCTTAATGTAGACAGACTGTGGATCTGCAAGAGGATCTTGTTCACCTTTGTGCTGTTTGTTTACAGATTCCTGACTCGTTCTGTTATTTCCATAACAGATGTTTGTGAAATGTTGTTTTACATGTGGACATTGTACAGGTCATGGGTTCTTCATGGATAGGGTAGACCTGCTGCCTGACAACCTTTGGGGAAGCAGGCTTCACAATGGCACGTTAAATAGTTATAGACACTTTAGGTGCTATAAAAAGAGACTGTCCTTGTGTACAGTCTTTACGATAGCTGGATGCTGAAGCCTGAGTCTAACGCTGCACTTAGCTATGTGTCGGGAACCCTAGGCTGCCCAGTTCAGTGATTCACCAAAGGATGCCAGAACTTGGCAGACAGTTGTGGGACAGCTGTGATGCCTCACAGTGAGAGGACAGAACACACAACCAGCGAACAGGAAGAGCAGAGGAGGGGAGTCCCAGGGACGCCAGATAGAAACTTCCAGAACTTCCTCCCCAGGGAGCCACAGGAGGGGGTGAATTCCTCCAACATTGAGCTGTGACCACATGTGTGAACGTTGCTCAGCTGGGCAGCTTGTTAGAGACCAGCGCCCAGGGGTTTATTGGGGTCTGTTCACATAGGCCTCCTGCTGGCGGGTGCCCCATTCCCAGGCTTCCTGCAGGACAGCAAGTGTGCAGCATAAAACGAGTTGTTTGCACAGCAGTGTAAGCAAGGGAAGTCCTCATCGGTCTGGGAGTGGTGACCCATCCAGTGTCCACGTTTCTGGATGCCAGCTCAGGACCAACCTCATGCTTCCCTGTCCAGGGAGACAGTCTGGGACCTGTGACCTTACCTCTTCCATGAACATGCTGTTTAATTAGTTTAAATCATAGGAGAATGTGCTCATCATTTAATTTATTAGGAACTCAGCAAGTGTGCCCTAATTTCTAGACACTGGACCAGAGAGCTACAAATAAGGCAAATAAGTTTTTTCTCTGTGTCAATATTCTCTGTTACGGTCTGAATGTTTGTGTTCCCCCTCCCCCCCCACCCAATTCATATGTTGAAATCCTAGTCCCTAATGTGAAGATATTAAGAGGTAGGGCCTCTGGGAGGAAATGAGGTCATGGGGTGGAACTCTTATGATGAGATTCGTGCCCTAATAAAAGGGACCTCATAGAGTTTTCTTGACCTTCTCCCCTCATGAGGACACAGGAGAAGATGCCATCTGTGAGCCAGAAAGTGAGTCGTCACCAGACCCTGAAATCTGCCTGGGTCTTTGATCACAGACTTGTAGAAAGGCCTGTGTAAAATGAATGCCTGTTGTTGACAAGCCCCAGCCTGTGGCATCTCCTTATAGCAGCACAAAGGGAAGCATACCCTGAGGTTGGAGAGAGCTGGGTGTGTTGCTTGTTGCAGGAGGAGAGAGGCATCATGCGTTGTGGGGTCCTGGGCATCTTGGGAAGGAAGCAGGCTGTGAATTTGCAATGTAAAGGTGGCTTTAGCGAGGGCTCAGCAAATGCGACTTTGCTGTGGATTGGGCTGTCAAAAGTGGGGGCTTTGGGTGAGCATCTTTATTTTTATGTGGTTGAGGAAGCAGCCATCCTGTGGTGTCCCGTGGAGTGAGCTGCCTGCTCACTTCTGTGGTTGGGCACTGTTGGCCTTTTCCTCTGTGCTCAGATGTGCTGTGGAGTAGCCTGCCCAGGTCACTGATGGCCCTGTGGGGTGTTCTGTGGCAATTATGTTCAGGAAAAAGGAGCACTGCAGCCCGACTGTGAGCGCTACATGCTGACAGCACCGCTGTGGTCCTTCTCTTCATGAGTGGACAGGAGACTCACGGACTCCCTGAGCCTGAAGGACTAGGGAGCACTTCCTAGAGCAGGTGACACGGGTTTACTCTCCTGATGTGACTTTGAGGAAACTCCTACCATAAAACTAGACAGTTAAGTAGAATTTTCAAATATAAACTTTAAAAACAGAAGCATAACATATAGTAGGATGAAAATGAAGAGACTTACCCTATGCCCAATGATATCTACCATGGGCATCTGGAGGGCCCTCTGTCCCATCCTCTGCCTCCCTGCTTCTGCCTGCACCTCTGCCCTGCATCTCTGCCCTCTGTGTCCCATGCTGCATGGAGCCAGGAGGAGATAAGGACAGGAGACGAGACACTGTGTCAGTCAACAGCATGCTGGGAGTTTAGTCAGGGAGAAAGACAAGAAACACAACTTTCTCGTGGTAAATCATCAGGGCAGTACAAAAAGTGTGTCATGAGCAGAGATCAGGTATAGCATGAGGCCATGGGGCCAGATGGGCTCCTGAATGGGTCTTAATAAGAAAGGGAGAAATTATCATGTTAATAAGGGAGAGGAAGGAAGAAGTCACTGTTAGTCGCAACAGTCGTACAAAACTGTAGATCCTGATCCTGGAGTGTTGGAGAAGTAGATAAAATAGGAACACTCTATCAGGGATTAAGGTATCTGACCTGGCTCTCATCTCGAGTTTTGTCCCTGGCCCTCACCCCACTCGTGGCTCCTGTCTAGTCGTGTAAAATGAGGAGCCTGCTTGGAGCCTCAGGGCTCTTGTGCTTTCTTATCCTTCGGCCTGGATGCTTTTCCTCATGTGTTTCCAGGGCTGCTGTAACAAAGATCCACAAGTTGGGTGGCTTGAACAAATCATATGCACCATCTCGTGGTCCCGAGGGCTGGAGGTCTGAGATAAGGGGTCAGCAGGACTGGCTCCTCCCGAGGCCGTGGGTCCATCATGCCCCTCTCATGCCTTTGTGGGCAGATGGCGGTCTAACGTCTCCTGTGTTTTCACGTCTCTTTCCTCTGTACCTAAGTTCCCTCTTTTTATGAGAACACCAGTCCTATTGGTTTATGGCTCACCCCAACAACCTGATTGCGGGTGTATTTGTCTTTGTTGCTTATAACAGAGTACTTGAAACTGGGAAATTTATAAACAAAAAGAATGTATTTCTTACAGTTCTGGAGGCTGAGATGTCCAGGTTGGGAGGCACATCTGCTGAGGGCCTTCTTGCTGGTGGGGACTCTGTGCAGAGTCCAGAGGTAACACTAGGTTTCACATGACCAGGGAACTGAGCATGCCAGCTCAGATCTCTCTTCCTTTTCTTATAAATCCATAAATGCCACTCACGTGATGACTTGCTATTCCATAGATGGTTTAATCCATCAATGGCAGAGCCCTCATGACCCAGTCACCTCTTAAATGTCCCACCTTTCAGCACTGGCACGTTGCGGATTAAGTTTCAACATGAGTTTCAGAGGGACAAACATTTAAACCATAGCAGGGGTTACGACTTCAGTGTACCTTTGGGCAAGGGGGATACAATTCATCCCATAACATCATGTTTTATTTCTTTCATAGCATGTGCTACGCAGGGAAGTTAATGTTTCTGTGGTTCTATTTTCTTTAGCATGTTCAGCGTCTGCAATGTACTAGGTACAAAGCATGTGGAAAAACTTTAGAGAATGAACAGGTGAAGGGTGTGAGGTTTGCAGGGACAGAAGCTTTGTGTGCATTTGCACACTTTCATGCAGGAATGAAGGGACGTGGGGAATCAGGGTTGTCCTGGCTCCATACTCTGCCATGCCAGGTTGGATTCAGATTGTGAAGGGCCTGCCTTACTGTCCCAAGCAACTTGGTTCTGGAAACACTGCATTTCAGGTGAGACTTCTGAGATGTTGTCGGGTCTCATGAGGAATGTCCTGCCTGGGAGACGCTGCTGACAACATGAGAAGCCATGAGTGAGAAATGACACAAGCAGGTTTCGTTTCTAGAAAGACAATGGCAGCAAGATGGAGGACGGACTTTGGCAATAGGACAGGTTAAAAAAGAACAAGGCCCAGAGGCAGAAGTGTTGGAGTGGGTGTGAGAGGGAGAGGAGTAGGAGGAGATTGTGGAATGGTAGGAGGTGGCAGGAAAGAGTCACCAGGGAGTCTGGGATGCAGCTGCCTCAGTGCACTGCATACCTGGTCATGTGGTTTCCACGTGAGGCGTCTTCAAGGCTTGGTGGCGGAAGACCTGAGGGTGAGGCTTGCTGGGAGACACCTGGAGAAATATGTGGGGAATCCCTGATTTAAACTACATTGTTATATTTCGCTCTGTTGTTTTTTTTTCTCACAAGGATGTGATTTTTATTTGTAGTACTTAAAACGCTCAGAGTAATATATTCATATAGGCTTTTTTTTTTTTTTTTTACTGTGAGCGCTTCTGTTTTCCACTAATTTGCATGCTCCACTAGCAGAGTGTGTATGGCTGGGACAGCACTCTATGTTTCCCACTTAACACCCGGGCTGAAACCAAGAATGAGCTCCAGATCCGTTTGTTGAATGAATGATTGAAGAGGAGCGACGAGAGAGGTAGGAGAAGAGCCTGGAGGCTGGCGTAATGAGGAGGCCAAGAGAAAGCAGTTTCAAGAAGGAAGAGGCTTAATAGTACCACATATTACAACAGACACATCAAGAAGCGTGAGAATGGAAATGGGTCTGTCAGGCTGCTGTCCAGAGGTCTCAGGCAGGTTTCAGGTACTTGAGAGTGAAGCCAGAAAGAACGAAAGTGCAAAAAGCAGGGACATCAGTTACTAGATTTCGAGGCATGACAAAAGAAGTTGAAGATTTATCCTAGGCATGCAAGGATCGACTCGTATGCAAACTATACAGAGCATTTTTAAAATTCGACATTCAGAAATCAAGTATGAAATCATCACATTAGCAGGCAAAAGAAGAAAAGTCGTATGATCATATCAATAGGTGTAGAAAAGGAACGTGAATAGTTAAATATTTATTAGTGATAAAAACCCTCAGTAAGTTAGGAATAGAGGGAAACTTCCTGAATTTAATATAGAAAATCTACAAAAAACCCACAGCTAGCATCATACTAAGTGGGGAGAAACTTGAAGCTCCCTGATAAGATCAGAAACAAGGGAAGAGTGTCCCCTCTCACCCCCTCCTTTTCCGTGTCACACTGGAAGTACCAGCTAATGCAAGAAGACAAGAAAAGGAAACACAATGAATACATATTGGGAAGGAATTACTAAGGCTGTATTTATTTGCAAATGACATGATGGTTTATGTAGAAAATCCAGAGGAATCAACAGAAAAATGTTCTGGAACTAACAAGAAATTGTAGTAGAGTTGCAGAATACAAGATTCATACGTAAAAGCCATTTGCTTTACTTTATACCAGCAATGAGTGAGTGGAATTTGAAATTTATGATGCAGTGCCAATTACATTAGCACCAAAAAATGAAATGCTTAAGTAAAAAGCTAACAAAATAGTGCATGATTTGTATGAGGGTGACTACAAAACTCTGATGAAAGAAATCAAAGGAGATCTAAATTAATAGGGAGACATTCATGTTCTTGGACAGGAAGAACCAATATTGTTGAGATGTCCATTCTTCCCAATATGTCCTAAAGATTCACAATCCCAGTCAAAATCCCAGCAAGCTATTTTGTGAATGTGGACAAACTGATTCTAATGTTCATCTGGAGAGAAAAAAGACCCAGAATGCCAACATAATATTGAAGGAGAAAAACAAAGTCCAGATTTACAATTGACTTTGAGACTTAATAAAACTATAGTAATCAAGGCAGTGTAGTATTGGCAGAAGAGTAGACAAATGGATCACTGGAACAGAATAGAGTCAGAAATAGAGGCACATAAAACTGATCTTGGGCAAAGAAGCAAAAGCAATACAACAGAGAAAAGACAGTCTTTTCAACAAATGATGATGGAAAAACTGGACATCCATATACAAAAAAAAAAAAAGACAAAACAAAACATGAATCTAGACACAGACCTTACACTCTTCACAAAATTAACTGAAAATGGATCAAAGGCAAATATAACATGCAAAATGATAAAACTCCTAAAATTTGGGAGAAAGTCTAGGTAACCTTTAGTTTGGTGACACACCAAAGGTTTGGTGTGTGGAAAAAAATTGATAAATTTAGACTTCATTAAAATTAAAAACTTCTGCTCTGCAGACGACACTCTTTAGAGGATAAAGCTACAAACCATAAGACATATTTGGAAAACACATATCTGCTGAAGGACTGGTATGCAAAATATACAGAGAACTTTAAAAATTCAACAATAAGAAACAAACAGCCTGATTAGAAATTGTATAAAAGATCTTTCTGGACATCTCACCAATGAAGATATATGGATGGCATATAAGCATAAGAAAAGAAGCACCAGCCAGGCGTGGTGGCTCAAGCCTGTAATCCCAGCACATTGGGAGGCCAAGGTGAGCAGATTGCCTGAGCCTATGGGTTTGAGACCAGCCTGGACAACTTGGTGAGACCTCGTCTCTACAATAAACCAAAAAATTAGTCGGGCATTGTAGCATCCACCTGTAGTTCCAGCTACTTGGAAGCCTGAGGTGGAAGGATTGCCTGAGCCCAGCAGGTCGAGGCTGGGGTGGCTGTGAGTGTGCCACTGCACTACAACCTGGGCAATGGAGTGAAACTCCAACTCAAAAAAAAATAAAAAAGAAAAAAAGAAAGGAAAAAACTCCACATCATTTGTCATTAGGGAAGTGCAATTTAAAACAACAGTGAGATACCTCTACAGCCTATTAAAATGGCCAAAGTATTTAACACTGACCTCACCAAAAGCTGGCGAAGTTGTGGAACAATCGGAACTTTCATCACTGCTGTTGGAATGCAAAATGGCACAGCCACTTTGGAAGACAGTTTGGCAGTTTCTTACAAAACTAAACATACTCTTACCATACAACCCAGCATTCATGCTCCTTGGAATTTACCCAAATGAGCTGAAAACTTATGTCCACACAAGAACTTGCACATGGATATTTATAGCAGCTTGGAAGCAACCAAGATGTCCTTTAAAAGATGAATGAACAAACAAACTGGCACACCCAGACAAAATGTGTTAAAAACGAATGATCTGTCAAGCCATGAAAAGACATGGACGAACCTTAAATGCATATTCCTGAGTGAAAGAAGCCAATTTACACAGGCTACACACTGTGTGATTCCAATACTATGACATTATGGAAAAGGCAGGACTACGGAGACAGTAAAAAGACCGGCAGTTGCCAGGGGTTAGGAGAGATGAACAGGAGGAGCACAGAGGATGTCTAGGGCAGTGAAACGACTCTGTGCGATACTGTAATGGCGGACACGCATCATTATACGTTTGTTCAAACACACAAAATGTTCAACACCAAGAATGAGCTCATGTGAACTATGGACTGTAGTTAATAATGTATCAATATTGGCTCATTATGGCCAGGCGTGGTGGCTCATGCCTGTAATCCTAGCACTTTGGGAGATGGAGACGAGAGGATTGCCTGAACCTGTTGGTTTGAGACCAACCTGGGCAACATGGCCAGACCTCATCTCCACAATAAATTGGAAAATTAGCTGGATGTGGTGGCTCACCCCTGTAATTCCAGCTACTTGGAAGGCTGAAGTGGAAGGATTGCCTGAACCCAGCAGGTCGAGGCTGCGGTGATTGTGAGCATGCCACTGCACTCTAGCCTGGGCAACAGAGTGAGACTCTGACTCAAAAAAAAAAAAAAAAAAGGTTCATTTCACACTAACACAAGATGTTAACAATAGAAGAAACATGAAGGGCAAGGAAGGGGTTATATGTGACCTCTGTGAACTTTCTGCTCAACTTTTTGTAAGCCTATAAAAAATAAAAAGTATTTTAATTAAAAAATATAGGTTGACATTCTTATTTTATTGTCACCAAAAAAAAACTGAGAGGTAGAGAAGACCCGTTAGTCTTCTGTTTGGAGCTCAGTGGCTGGTGTTTAGGGCAGAGAAGGTGCCTTGCCTAACAGCACATTTGGGCTGAACTCAGTTCTTCTAACTTCATACCTTCGTGTATTTTCTGCAGCGTACAGACTTCCCGGCTCATGGTCCCCTGCCTGAGCCTCCAGTGGAAGCTGTTGTTGGACGTGTGGATCTGGAGATGAAGTCTGCTGTCCTGGCATCAGGACACTGACGGCCCTCAGTGAGGAGCTGGGTCCACAGGCCAACAGGAGATGTTCTGAATTTCTGGACTTGCTGTGTTTGCTCTGGCAGAGGATTCTTCTCCAGGGTCTTGGCTGTTCAAATAGCAAGAATGCTTACTGGGGTGATGGTTAACTCGCAGCCCTAGTTAGAGGGAGACCCCAGGTGGGAGGGCAGCCTCCACACAGCTGAGAAGAAAGACATGACTGAGTTATAGACAAAGACAAGAAAGATCGGGCATAAGTGAGCTTCCCATAATACAGTTAATAATTGAGATTTTGTACTTTTTAGTGATAGAAAATAAAGTTGTTGATAACCAAAATGATTTCTTCACATACTAAATATTGTTTTTGTTTTAGATCATTGTTTCCAAGCTAAAGAAATAAGCCAAGGAAGGATAAATATTTCTGGCTTTTTGGTCTTTTTTGTGTTTTTGCTAGTGAATCCTGTAGTAGCTTTAGGGAGTTTTTCATGGTTCTTATAGTGGCATTAACCACCACATTTCAAGTGTGACCTTTGTTATGTAAATTTTCAAATCCACTGGTTAGAAATTAGAACGGAATTTTGGGATGACCTCCCAGATTTTACAGAAAAATCACTTTAATTATCCAGGACTGGCTGTGCCGCCAGCTCTAGTGATATGATCAAATGACAAAGCTCCTTGCCTGTTTGCTGTGCCTGAAAAATAACAGCCCTCTGCTTCAGAAACATCTTCTAGGCTCTGCATGTATTTATTGTGTGACTCTTCTTTGCTAATGGAATAAATTGTTGTCACCAGGGTTGTGGTGAGCTGGGACAGTGGGCGTTTCTCAGCAAACTGCTCCCACCATTTGCAGGACACTCACAATGGGACTTCAGCTAAGATATCGCAGAAATTGTCATATTCTTTCTTCCTTTTTCAGTCCTTTACCTGTCACACTGTATTTAAATCATTTTCATCACTCACTCATTTTCTTGGCGTATTCCACAAATACTTGTTTATCGCCTACACAAGCCTGGTGTGTTTCATGGTGGTGGAGATGCAGGGGGTGGTGTGTGCACCTGTGTAGAGTCTAGTTGGTGAGACAGGGCAAGACTGAGGAGACAAGTAATGATATAATATTATGCCAAATAGTAACGTAAGAAGAAAGTGTAAAATAGGATGAGGGTGAAAGAGAGTGATGGGGTGTTACCTTAGGAAGGCCTCTCAGGGACCTGAACAACCTGAGGGTGAATAGTCCATACATAGGGGACATACATGCAAAGGCCCTGAGGTGGCTCATGTATGAAGCGGCTGAAGGACAGCTGGAATGGAGAGAGTGAGAACGGGCAGGTAAAAATGAGGGGGAGGTAGCAAAGACCAGATGGTGCAGGGCTTTCTGCGCCAGGATGGAGGTGTCGCATCTTATCCTCATAGTGATGGCTTCCAGCAGGGAGGCACGTTGTCTGATTACCTTTGGTGACTGTAGTGGAGTGCGTGGGGAACAGGTGAGTACCAGGGCCATCACCTGAGAAGGTGGCAGTGCAAGGCAGGTGTGAGTGCAGGTAGAGCAGGGGAACATTGCATTTGGATGCAGCTTGAAGGCAGAATGCCACGATGAGTCACTTGGCTGTGGAAATGAGAGCATGAGGCAGGGTGACTTGCACCTGAGCCTGGGCCTCTGGCGGTAAGGCACCGGATCCATGGATCACTGCCGTCTCTCTCCAGGTGTTCTCCATATCAGAGTCTGGTTCCAGACAGCACTCACCCCAGCCCACTTAGCACAGGGTGTCCCGCTATCTAGCTGTGGCTGCTCCCACCTCATACCGACAGGCTGCTCCCCTCCTCCTGGGACCCGCAAAACACTCTGCCCTGATTCTTAGTTTACCCCGTCCTCTCCCTACAGGAATATGCAGTGGATTTGGCTTTGTGCGAGCGTTTGTTTTATTTTTATTATTATTTTTTTCATTTTTCATTTTAAAGATGAGGGGTACGATTCAGGGTTAGGTATACAAATGTTCATTACGCAGGTACCCTTGTTGATGAGCTGTGCCCCCCCTCTCCCGTGGCAGTTTCCCACTACTGCCAGTCCTTTTCTTATAGTATTATGATAATTGTTCAAGTCCCGCTTATGAGTGAGAACACGTGGTACTCGGTTCTTTCTTCCTGTGATTGATCACTGAGCATATATAAACAGCTGCATGTGCCAAGTGGCTATTCTGTTAAACAATACAGTGACAGACTTTGTCGGATGAAAAAAAGAAAATCCCTACCATAGCTATATCTGTACCAGAGTTGTCATAGAGGATAATATGGACATGATAGTTGATTTTTCAGCCAG
>CAUYQG010141327.1:0-44656 GCA_963574415.1 Tarsius wallacei
TAGATAAAATCTGTTTTACTCACTTAAATTCTACATCTAAACTCTTCAATTTCTTATATACTAAAACTTTAATATGTATCCCAAGCCCTAAAAAACAAACTTATAAATCACCTACATATACCTTAATATAAACTTTCACTACACTTAAATCTTATGCCTACGATTATAAACCCATAGAACCTGATGTCTAAACACCATAACTACAACTACAAATAATAAGTAAAAATATTCAAAACAATTCTTTGCTTAAACAGAATCAGAAACTTCTTTTTACCATGTATAAGTCACAAATCCTAAGCCTAAAAACAAGATTTGTAACCCAAAGATACAAAGCCCTTTAAACATGCCTCAGAGTCATCACATGGGCAAAAGGGACAGGTCAGACAACGTAGTGGGAAGTGGAAAGAAGGACAATGAGTTTTCTAGTAGCTGAAAATACTTTGCATAAACGTGCTGTTTTCTTTTTTCACGACTGCACGGAATTCTTTAGCTGTAACAGCAAAGGCAAAAGACAACAGGGCCTCAGCTTCCCGGACTCGCCCTGTGGCCCGGGGCCATCAGGACCCTGTCAGTCTGGTGGGCCTTCAAGGCTGGCCCCTAACACATTCTCAAGTGTGAAATATGCCACCTCCATATAGCCCAAAGAAGCCCAACAGATTATGTGATTTCTTCTTATTGGTGAGATTTATTAGTGTGATTGTTTGCCTTTTACAATAAAGTAGATGTCCCAAAAGACCCTGGACTCCTGGACTCCTAAAAGCTTCACTGATGTGGCAGATCATTCTCTGGAGCTCATATGTCTTATCAATACCTCCAATGTACTTACAGTGTTTTGGTCATCCGGTTTGGTTAACATAATGTCTTCAATATAGTGTACCAATATGTCATTCTTTAAAATATTTAGAAAAGTTCAGCCCTTTTGAACTACATTTGGAGAGAATTCAAGAGCCTAGGAACAAGATCAGAAATGTAATTCTCACTTTTCCAATATGAATGTGACGTACTTATGGTAATTGTTTAGAAAGAGATGGAAAAGAGTACATTCATCAGATCATTAGTGTCTCATGCACCTAAGGTTGTAGTTATATGCTCTAGCAAAGATTTCTAACATTATTGCTGCAATTGGCTTATTAATGGTTGGGTCTGTATAGACTAAAGGCAATCTTCAAAATACAACTTGTTCTTATATAGGCCTAATTGGTAAATTAAGTGGATATATTATGATAACTAATTCTTCATCCTTTTCCCTGGGATGTGACATTGCTTTTTATTTAAAGTTGTACTCAGAAGTGGAGGACAGTTTTAAGGGCCTGCATTTGGTCTTGCCCATTATAACAGTTCTTTCTCCACAGATCAAAGAAGCGGTGTGAGAAGAACCAACCCAGAATATATCCATTCCAATTATACATTTAGTTATCTTGAAAATGACATTCAGACCTAGTAAACTCAATGCAAGTTGGACATCAGCCAAGACACCATTTGTTACCTGTCCTTTATACTCCTTCATTCTAACAATGTGTCTATGATGATGTCTTATAGTCCCAGTTATTAATTGTCAGCTTAGACTCTGGGTCCAATGCTACTAAAAATATCTAAGTATTCCCTGTCTCAATGCATAGGTATCTGAGTAAAAGTCCATATGACGTTTTGAACATGGGCAGAATTGTTTTATATACTTGCCATGTTTATGCAGAGTCCTTTCTCATGGATCATTGGCCTCCTCACAAGTTAATAAGTCTAAGTCTGAGAAATGGCTCAGGTCTGAAACTGGGCAATAGATCATGACTTTATTGGAGCAACTGCTTTCAGTCTTCCAATGATCAATCATTGATTTATTCTTGTTATAGAGATGAATCAATAACCTTTTAAATTTCCAGTCTATCAAGGGCTTGGAAATGCAATTTTCTATTAAATATCTCCACAGCTCTCTACAAGTAGGGTCCTTCTAACTCCCGCTCATTGACCTACTGCCCAAAATGATAAGTACACCTATCTTGTTTCTGATTGTTAAACACTACCAAATGACCTCTTTTTTTTATTTTTGAAATCCTATCATTCCCATTGTTGTAAAGAAGTTAAGTCTATAACCACACCATTTGCTTTACCTCTTGCTTACAGAAGAGAGTCATCATTACACTTCTTAAAACTACCAGTGCTTCTTTTTATCAGACCATTCTTTATTGCTTTGGTAAAATACAGCATTTTCATAGCTTTACCTCAAAACAGTTACTTAGTGAGATTGTTGATTATTATATAGCAGATTTATAGTATTATGTCCAATTCTTTGAGGATTTTGATTCATTCACCATTTGTAAAGACTTTTTGGCACTTTTATGTCACTAAGTCACTGATTCACCTAAATGTTCAGCAACCAATATAGCAGTGTATTAGTGTCATTTCCAAGGGTGATTTTCAGGATGTTAAATGCTATATCACAGGTTAGTGCTTCTATATTAATATAATCTTCCTTATCTAAATTTTTACTCTTTCATTCTTATCCAGCATCCTGAGGATCCATCCCCATATGTAATCTACTGGCTCCTAGTGATATATGCTGGCTGAATTCTGTAGATTCTCCCTAGCCTATATATCTCCTTTCATCCCATGGGGACTCCATATTTCTGATTACTTACAAGTCTTCTCCATATTTCTAATTACTTACAAGTCTTCCTTAGAAGTCTCTATATTCCCTGGCCTGGTGATACATGACTTGACTTGGTTGAAAGGGGAAATGAGAGTATATATTAAGGGATGAGGAAGAGGACATGTGTATTCTTGCAAAGCAGACACTTTTGCAACATTTTTAAGCAAGTGGGAAAAGTCCTGGCCTTTTACAAGGAGAAATGAGCTACTTCTATAGACCCAGAGACTCTGGGGAATAATGATTTGCAAGTGTATTCTCTCAGCTATCCCCATTCTGAAGGTCCCACTCCTTTCTAATCTAGGCCCAAACCTTAGCATAGCAGACATGCCATAGTTGAGAATTAAATCTTTTTGGAGCTCCGCCACTCTTATAATTATGTTTTAGAACTAGTGTTCAGCTCTTTTTGGATTTGTAGCTGCAGGAGAGAGTGTCTTTTTAAAAGTTGCAATAAGCCCTCTGGCTTTCACACTTGGTCTTGTAATGGAGATCAATTATCTCAGATCTTTCAGTGTCTTTTTCCAATGCATCAATGATTTCATAGTATACGTTTCTATTATTTTCATCAAAGCTATCTAAGTGCTTTGATATTATACTTGAGTACATTTCCATCCTCTGATATGCCAACCTAGTTCACTACTAATGAATTTTCTAACATTGCATCACACATGCTTGTGTGGGATTTTTAGCATTTCATTTAATACCAGTGATGGCGTCATCATTGCCAGCCACTTTCTAGGATAAATTCTGGTGCAAACTATCATAGATTAGGTTCCCTGAAAAACACATTCAGAGATTTTAAAATTTGTGTGCAGGGTTTTGTTTTGGGGGAGAGGGAGGTACTGATGTCAGTAATAACATCTATGAGGTGTGCAGAGTATAGGCCTGGATAGAAGGAGTAGTTGAATTGAGAAGTTGTAAAGAAGGCCTCAACGAATCCCATGGAGTACTGGAACTGGGATGTCCCTTCAGAGTCTTTCTGAATTAAGACAAGAGATAAAGCCTCAGAAACCATACTGCAACCATCTGTTGTATGCAGAATACCCTTAGGGAGGAATGCAAACTTCTCTGAGTCAGCTTTCTATAAATGTGGACTATGTCTGGAGAGAAACACAGCAATGAGCCATTAGCAGCTAATATTCAGAATAGTTGGAAGAATGAAAACCTGAGTCCTAGAGATTAATCCAAGTGGTCCAAAATAAAGGCTACTACCTTATTTGATGCTAATAGCAAGAAAAGAAAGGGAATGATAAAAGGAAAGTTAATAAATTTCTGAAAAAGAAAGCTGCTTAAGGGTTATCAATTCTGAAAAATTTAGAAAAGAACAAGAATGTGCTAAACTTTTCTGCTCATTTTACTAATTGGAGACATAGTACAAAACAGAACCTTAGCATTGGGGAAAGTGAGACTCTAGGAAATGGTTTGAGTGTTACCATGAAATTCTAGGCTTCAGGAAGAAAGACTGACGGGAACAGACAAATCACTGAGAAGGGTGTAGAGTTTCTTCTCATTAGGACAAAGGTGAGTTTGTCAGAGGTGTGCTGTGAAAGAAAACAGCATAGGCGAATTTACTTGCAGTTAGAGCTTGTGAAAGGGAAAAGAAGCAACTTCTGCCCCTGGGATTACAAGGGGGGATCAGAGAAATGGCTTCAGCCTTGAAACAAACTTTGCTCCCTTCCTGGAGACTTTTTGAAGTTTTCTTTCCTCTGTAAACATTGCAAGATTAATTGTATCCTTACCTGCCACACTTGCCTTATTAGCACACCTGCTTCTGTAAACTCACTAGCTTGCTGATGTCAGCAGAATATTGTTATAAGAGCTCTGGAAAATGTCCAACTCTAACTTTAGCTAACCAAGATGTAAGCTAGGACTACTTAAGGAAGCTCTGAGCTGTGGCTCGGGGCCATCTTGCTTGGAATTCTCTTCCTGCAAGCGGTCACCAGCTGGCAGAGCCTTGACTAATAAACTTCTCCTTTGTTAATATTGAGACGGTGGGCCGTTATTTAACCACTCAGTCCCTACTTCAAGCTGATCAATATCATAAGTAATATATCGTTGTTTATTCAATACATTTTATAAAACCAGGGTCTATGTCTTTAGAATTGGAAAAATAAAACTTGGATCAAGATAAGTTAGGTTAACTGTGGCAAATAAATACTAAATTAAGATTATATAATTTTTTTTCTTTTTCTTTTTTTTTTCTTCTAAAGTACAGAATGACATACCTGAATTTTAGTATAAGGTAGTAATTATGAGAAAAAAGCATAAAAGATAAAAGAGGCATCAAATTGAGTCTTAGATTAGCGATTCATGTCAGAATGAGTCATGGGATGGGACAGAGTTGAACAGATTGAGTTTGTTTAATTTAATGGCCTCAATGTTCCAAATTTAGCTGCAAATGGTGAGAAGTTTTAGGGAGTACAAAACTGTTGACTGGAAGCTCTACAGATAAACTTATGAAAGATCTATAAAATAGGAATTTTTAAAATCAAGCTTAGTCTTTTATCACATAACCTTTGGCAAATATTTCTGTTTATGAGCTGAAGTAAATCTAAGCAGAAAACTTTTTCTTTTGTGTTTGTGAGTGTGTGCGATTACACAGCAGTAATTTCAGGACTGTTTTCCTTGGGAATTCGGATGGTAATTACTAAAGCTCCAAAGCTAATTATGTTGTTATGCTAGTGGGACTGTAGCTATGGCTGAGAAGTCTTTTCCATTAACAGACTGGATTTGTAGGCATCGTAATTCTTTCACCCCAAACCATTCTTTTCCTTCTTCCCACCCCCCAGGGTAAGGGGGAAGCAATAATTCAGTTGAGATGTCTCTTTGGAGAGGGAGATTTTGTTTACAAAATGTTTAGTCAGAACACAAAATAATTTCATTTTTAAAAGGAGCAGGCAACCAAGCCTTATCCACATCATTTGAGAGATTCTGAAAGCACACAGATGCTTTATTTTAAAATGGTGAACTGGTTTCCAAGAGGTTTGAGACCTTTTTAACAAGGCAGAACTAAATAGACTATGAATAAGTTATATTAAATAAATAATCAAAAAGAGCATTGTTGTGAAGAGCTAATATCTGACACCCTACATAAGTAGGATGCTGTTTCTGTAAGCTGTTAAGTGTGTAGTGAGGTGTGAGCCTTCAAATATACAAGCGTATAAATATACTTGGACAGGCAGTATATCTAAAGCATCTTGCATTGAAGTGAAGACAGCTGTGTATTTTAACAATATCATGTTTAGATAAACAAAACAGCAAATTTGTTTAAATAGAATGTCACAAAATTCAAATAAATAAGCATTTATTTAAATGGGCTATTAAGCTGGGGTGTTTTTTTTTCTCTCTCAGTTGTTCTCTTCTAAAACAGGAAAAGGAAATTAAAAATGTCCAAGGCAGCTTTGTAACAAATAATATAAATGGCCAAATGTCAAGACATGCCAAATTAAAGCTGACACAGCAAAAGCATTTTTGCTACACAGCTTGTAACATCATGGAAATAGGACATTGTCACGTCTTTTGGAAAATGGGAAGTAGCTTTAATCTTGCCTCCAGGGCACACTTGCTTTGTGACCTTGGGCAAGGTTACTGATACTGTACTGTTTCCACATTTAAAAAGGGGCAAAATAGATTATAACACTGGGAATGGGAAAAAAGATAACACCTTTTGTCATAGTGAGAAATATCTGCAGTCCAATAATACTAAAAAAAATGTTTTGTTCTGCGATATTCTAAGTATCTGGTAATAGCATAGTATTGAATGGTAATTTTACAGCAAAATAGTATACAGGTATACTTAATTTAAATATTTCTGTAACATATACATTTGGTGGACAGTGCTATGCTGTAATGCTGTAGAAACCCTGAATGATTTGCTTGCTGGGAACTTGGACAGATTGTTCCAATCTTACTTCTGCTATTTACTAAACTCTTTCAGTTCCTAACCTTTCTGAATCTTAGTTGCTTTATCTGTAAATTGAAGATAACAACACTGACCTCACAGAGTTTTGAAGAGTCAACAACATCCTACCACATGCAAAAAGTACTTAATACACTTTCTATAATTTCCACATGTAATTCAACACAAAAATTAAATATTATAGTGAGTCAAATAATGTCTTAATTCAAGGTAAACTATCATCATCATTGACCTAGATTTTAAAATATGTTTTTTCCATCCACCACCCCTAAACAACTGACAGCAAGAAGAATTAATCTTCATTAATACTGGTTACTTCTGAATAGGGTTTTGCTTTTATGTATAATAAAATTGCTTCTGAAGTAGACTATTATCTAAGGTAGTCTTTATTGATATTATAATGTAAATTGCTTTTATGACAAAGTAACTTATTTGTGCACACAGTAGGCCCCTAATAAAAATGTATGGATAACCTGATTAACTCAGCCAAGCAGAATACAAGTGCATTTATATGGTATGAGAAAAATCAGAATTTAAAATACATTTTTCTAAGTGACATTTGAGCTTATATATATCTTATATATAAGATGTTGATGATTCGGGCTGCTGTATGACCTAGTTATATTTTAGAAGGATTCAATTAGTAAAAGAAAAGGAAAAAATGATCAAGATCAGAGTTTTGGGTAATGAATGAATATAGTAGATTAATTCTCAAGCAGTTATCCTAATTCATTTCCCACTCATTACACTAAAAATATATTGAATGAGTACTCTCAGAACATCCATCTGACATACCTTAGTGGACAACATTCTAAATGTGACCCTGAAGCTGCAAATGGTGAAAGACTTTCAAATAATCATGGATTTGTTATTTAAGCTATATGAAACTCAAATATTTATAAAAAATGTAGTTAATGGGTTTCTTTTTTATCAGAATTATACATCTAACAACGCATTCTTTTTTTTCTTTTTTTTTTTTTTTGAGTTGGAGTCTCACTCTGTCACCCAGACTGGAGTGCAGTGGCCGCTCCCGGCCACCGCAGCCTCGCCTGCTGGGCTCTGGCAATCCTTCCACCTCAGCCTTCCGAGTAGCCGGAATTACAGGCACACGCTACCATGCCCGGCTGATTTTTTTATTTATTGTAGAGATGAGGTCTCACCAAGTTGCCCAGGCGGGTCTCGAACCTGCGAGCTCAGGCAATCCACTCAACTCAGCCTCCCAAAGCACGGGATTACAGGCTGAGCCACCGAGCCCAGCTTAACAACGCATTCTAAATTACAGTTCTCTATTTCACTGAAATTTTAGCTCTAAGTGCTATTTCATAATTATAAATTGTTTTTCGTGAACCCCTATGTAGATTAGGAAAAGAATGGCTATGATGAATTCATTTTCTAGCAGTTTGCATTTTGTTGTTTTTGAAGAGAATTATGATTTTTAGTATGTCAGAATTAACCAAAAATATCTTTTGTATGCTTTAAATTAAAATACCACACTCCTTTTTTTATTTTTTAATTTGTATATAAAACATAAAAGGAAGAAGTGCATGCAATTGTTTAATTGTGATGAGAGATATGATCATTTTGGAGTTTAGAATGGCTAATGAGCAACCAGTGAGGTATACGAGGGATTTCCAGGATATAAACACTATATTTTGGCTCTGCTCCTGCTAAACTAATAATCTCTATTGATCTGTATTCAAGTTTACTGACACTTCTGCCATTTTAAATTTGTTGTTGAGCTTGTCTACTGAAATTTTCATTTTAGTTAATTGTAGTTTTTAGTTCTAGAATGAAGGTTCTAAGTTTCCATTTCTCTTTTGCTATTCCATGTTGGGTTACTCATTATTTGTGCATTTGCCTTTAATTATTTGAACATACTTATAATATCTGTTTTGATGCTTTTGGCTGATTAATCTAACATTGTTCTGAGTCCATTTGAAATCTATTTCTGTTGATTGCATGTTGTTTCTTGAATATTGGTTGATTTTTTTCTATTTCTTTGCCTGCCTAGTAAGTTGTGGTTAAAAATTAGATTTTGTACATATTTCATTGTAGCAACCCTGTATTTTATTTTGTTATTCCCTGGGTCATTGGTTTTATTTTCTTTGAGTAGATAATTAATTTGGCTGGACTCAGACATTAAAAACCGTCTTTTGGACAATGTAAAGACACATATATCTGGTCATATTTGTGTGAGTGCATGTGTAAGCATGGCTTTTTAGTGATCTTGATGTTTGTGTTATTTAGCAATCAGCTAAAGATTAAGTAGAAGGTATTTTTCAGACACCTCAAAGCCACCATTCTCTCCTAATAAGAGAGTGTATGGGTTGAGAAATTCATTTTAAAGAACAACAAATCCTCAACTCTTCACAGGCTTTTTTTCCTTGGGTTTCATAGGGTCTTCCACATCTGCACATGATTTCTCAAGCAGCCAGTGATATATGGAAATGTTTATTGCTCCAACATTTCTATGGCTCTCTTATTTCTAAAATCTTTCCTTTGTATTTTTATGCTTTTTTCCATTGACTCTGAACTGAATCCACAACTTCTGATCAGTAAAGCTGAAAGTTTTGTTGCCTAAACTGAAGTAGATAAAAATATCCCAAGTCTAGAAGACTGCAAATGCTCCATTCCTCTATGATGCAATAAAAATTATTCATGAATAACCATTCCTTACATTTTTACCTACCTTTGATTAATTTCTAGTGCCTTGCAATAGTCATTTATAATAATTTCATCTTGTCTTATTTTCTACAAAGAAAAAATCACCCTACCATCTCATAGTAACATTAGCAGAAATAATGTCCTAACTGTAGATTTGTAAATGTAGCCAATATGCTCATTAGCCTAATTTATGTTTGGGATTTGTCTCTCTACACCCAAATGAAACATTCTATCAGGCCCATAATTTTTTATGCTCATTATTATGTAATAAACAGTTCTATCATTGCTTTAAAATTTTAAGACACAGATTCAAGTAAGAAGTTAGAATGCTCATCTAAGATACTAACCAAAATCCTGCATTGAATTCAATGTTAAATATTCTTCCCCTCACTTCCTAGCTCATTCTTACTTCAGCTTACATAGAGGTAGCACTTCCTTGGTTTTTCTAGCATTGCAAACAAGATATTAACCGTGATCCTGCATTGGATTCAATGTTAAATATTCTTCCCCTCACTCCCTAGTTCATTCTTACTCAGCTTGCATAAAGATAGCACTTTCTTGGTTTTTCTAGCATTACAAACAACTTTGTTATTTCTCTAGCATTAGAGTCAGTTTCCACCTCTTGCAGGATAATATCAGGGAGTAGAGAAAAGTAGGAAAGGAAAAAAAAAATGCCTTTCTTGAATTAGTGCAATTAGAAATTGGCTCTGTGGTTTCTGGTCCTGGCAGACATTCAGAATTGACTATCTGATGGCACTTGTGCAGATTCTTTAAAGGTTCCTATTACCAAAGTTCTTTTACCAAATCTCCCTATGTTATGGGAAATAAACATTTTTCCCTAGCAGTCTATTTTTACTCCCTATCAGCTTTTGTTTCTCTGAAAATCTATCCTACCTAGATACTCCTGAGGTTCCCACTTGCTGGCAGATATCCTCATGGGTAGGATTCCCATGAATTCCAGGCTAGCTCTTTCTCTTCATGACTCACATCTAGTCCATAGGAAAAAACTTACATATTCCTTAATGTTGTTCTCAAATGGGAGCTGTGACCTATTCTAGTGTAAATATCTCTGCCCTGCTGCCTCAAGCTTCTTTAGTTTTCCAAGTATGAGACAGACACCAGTATACAATTTCCATATAACTAAGAAACACTGAACGAACTCTCCTACTGGGTCATTTGAAGCTCACTTGACTTGGTATTAGGAAGTAGCACTATATGCCTACCAGGAAAGGGAAGGAGACTCATAGCAACAGCTCACAGCAAGTTTCTTATCCTCTTTTATGTCCTTAATTAGATTGAGAAAGTTAAGAGTTGAGAAATTGGTTAGCAATCATTTTCTTTGTAAATTTTGCATATGAGAATTTTACTTTGAAATTTTATACATACCCTATCTTGATATCTTGGTCAAAATACCACTTTAAATATACTATTTTATATAATTTTCCATAAGACCACATTACTTGGAAACCTTGAGCATTCTACCTTAGGGTGGTGAAATTCTTACTACTAACTTTTGATCTTTTTGGATAAAATTGTTTTATGCAAGCTAGGAGAGGTATATTGAATATGAGGCTTGGAGCAGAGTAACAAACTTAAAATTAAGGAGCCAAGAAATTAAGATCCAGGAAGTTGAGTGAAATTGCACTTCTGTGCTATTTCTGAGGAGCAATACAGTGCAGTATTTAAGACTGGGAACTTTAGTAATATAACCCTTCAAATTCCTATACGCCAGCATCTATTAGTCATATAATCTAGGATTTCAAGTCTCTCTTTTCCCATCCATAAAACCATATAACACTTTTGAGTACATTTGAGATTTCAGTGAATCTTGGATTTGCCTACCATTATTATTTTTATCAAAACTCAGAAATATAAAGGGATAATTAAGTAGATATTTTCAGCTTTGCACTGACAGTATCGTAGCCAATGAGGTTTATCTGAGGTGCGATTATTTCTAAATGAAAACTTTTCCCAATATCCTGTCGCGACGACTTGCAAAATAGTCGGCATTGGCAATTTTTTACAGTCTCAAAGGAGACTGCTTTAAAAATAAATAAAATAAAAGGAAAGGATAAAAGTAAGTAGATATTTTCAGTAAAATAGATATATAATCTTGGTTCTAGTATCATTAGAATCATGAACTAGAGACTTTGTGTTTTGCTAGAAAGCTCTAGGTAGAGAAATTGTCCAGGGACATAAATATTGATTTCTGTTCTCAGGTGATACTGTGCTCCTATTGATACTGAGTCTGACTCAAGAACTAGGCAAGCCTCAAATAAGTAAATATCTTTTATTCTTTTAAAATAATTATGTAACCTCTGTATTGCAAACCAATTTCTTCTTGTATCAGTCAAAACCCTGAGTTGCTAGAGGGGTCATTGGCAGCTAATTCCCATCCATTAAGGACTTTATAAGTAGAGTCAGGCATGGTTGCTCATGCCTGTAGTTCCAGCTACTTGGAAGCCTGAGATGGAAGGATCACATACATGCAGGAGTTTGAAGCTGGGGTGAATTGTGGTTGTGCCACTGTACTTCAGCCTGCATGACAGAGTGAGACCCTGACTCAAAAGAAAGTAAATAAATAACAACAACAAAAAGAAATATTTTGAGAAGAAAGGACTGTAAGGATCAAAGAAGAATGCTCCAAGAAATGCTATTTTACATGGCTTCTTGATTTTGTAAAATTGTGTATCTTTAATCTTACTCTGTGTGTGTGTGGAGGGGGGCATCTCTTCTTGCTAACACATGATTCATCTGAAATAAAAATATTGTTGTTTTTTAGCTACCCAATGCTATAACTTATATCATTAAAAATGTTAAATTCTCACACTCACAACCCACTTGACAGTAATCTAGTGCTCTATAGAATCTGTAAATGTCTCCAAATGTAAATGTTTATTTGTATAAATAATACCTATGGGCTTTACAAATGTGGGCAAAACATTTCAGTGTTCTGCTTTCCAGAAAACACTAGGTATAATTTCAGTTTTTAGATTTCTATTTAAAAGCTGTCAATGTTTGCCATATAATTGGTAATTAATCTACTTTCATCTGAGAATCATTTAAGGCCACAGTCATGATGATACATTTACTCATATAATTAAGTCTCAATATAGAAGACAGGAACAAGAAAAATAATAGTTTTAAACTTACTTGAGCAAATAATATTAACTGGCAGCAAACAGTATAAAACAAAGTCAACATGCAACTTAACAGATATATGAGAATTGAAGAAAAGTTATTGGGTACACTTCTGTCAGATGAAACACAAGCTCAGTATGGCATTTCTTAGTTAATGTGCTATGTCTGGGAAGGGAAGTTGCCAATTAGTACATTTTACTCTTTTTGCACACACAAGCAACTACTGTGAATTTTTCAAATCATATAAAGTTATAAATAATGACAAGCAATAAAATAGATAAATTAATGAAAGAGATCAGTGTTGCCAATGCAACATATATTTTCTCTAAGAGTTGTAGTAAGAATGAATGCTCATTGAAAGATTCAGATAATCACTGTATATTTAAATATATGCGTGTATATTTATATGTCTGCATGTTTGTGTATGTAGGCTCTAATGATAGCTTGAGCTTTAGTAGACAGAAAAATATAAAATCTGCTCTCAACTTTCCCTTCCTCTCTACTTTAATCATTTAAAGTCTTACCAAGTTCTATTACCCATAATAAAAGCCTTCCCTAAGCACTAGAGTTCATATAAAGTGTGGCTGCCAAAGATAAAGTAGACATCAAAGCGATTGTTAAAAATAAGATTTGAATCATGTTCCTATAACTTATTATCTGAGTAACATCAAACTCTTTACAGTCTCACTCCATCACCCAGGCTGGAGTTCAGCAGCTCGCTCACAGCCACCCCAGCGTCCACCTGCTGGGCTCCGACGATCCTTCCGCCTCAGCCTTCCAAGTATCCAGAACTACAGGTGGGCACTGCCACACCTGGCTAATTTTTGATGTGTTGTAGAGACGAGGTCTTGCCAAGTTGCCCGGGTTGGTCTCGAATCCGCAGGCTCAGGCCATATAAAGATTTTAATAACTGTAGTTATCATCATTGGTATTTAATAGTCCTGAAAATATCACCTCAGTGTCAAGTTATTATTTGCTTTTTGCTTGTTGCTTGTTTCTCATCCAATTCATAAAAAGTTTACACACTTTTTCATTATTCTCAAGGGTAAGCACACTAATAGACTCACAAAATGCAATAAATCATTTTTGATTGAATATAAGAAAATAATTTTAAAGACTGACGGGACCATAGAAATTTTCTATTCTGTTTCTCTCTTTTTCACATGGTATGGGTGAGTGAGATTCAAGTATTTATTCAAAGTTACAAATTTACTTTTAATAAATAAAAGATAGGTTCTAGGTTATCTGTTTTTCTTTCTATTTCTGCTATGATACCTCACTTTATCTTATATATAAATACATATATGAAATGACAGCTATACATTTATTTTTATGGTAATAACTTAAGTTGCAAGATAAGTTTTCTACAAATGAATCTGCCTAAAAGAAAGTAAAATCCATCTTGATTACATTTCCTATTTACTGTAGAAATTCGAGAGTGTTGGTCTGAAAAGGCAGAACCCTTTATCTTCTCTTTCTGATAGCTTTAGCCATCATTAATTTTCACTCACTGTCTTTTAGTTTAAACATCTAATTATATCAAGATGTGAATACTGCTTTAAAATATTTTCTCAGAAGATTTAAGTGAATGACACTCTAAAATTGTATTCATTTAATGTTAATTAATACAGGATTGCTTTCATATCTCCCAAGTACATACTATGTGTTTGTGTGTGTGTGTGTGTTCTCTATTCAAATAAGATATTATTATGCTAACTAATTTATTTTTATCGTGATAACTGGTCACTGACTCTACTTTGACAAACATACATCCATGCAGCAATTTTGTTCTCCACAGTCAATAAATGAAAAAGGCAAATGGATTAAAAACAATTGAAAACAATAATATAAATACCTATTAGACCAAAAAGAAACTTGGTCTTTCCTATGACTTTCCTTCCAGAAGCCATCTTTTAATCCCTTAACGCCAAATAGAAAGGTGATGACCAGTCACAAAATCATTAGAATGAATAATGATCCTGAGTTGAACAGTCCTGGAATCAAAACACATCTCCATGCAAATATGAGTGAACCTAAATAAGCTGCTTAAAAGGACTAGCCTCAGTTTCTTGATTTGTATAAAGGAATTCATAATACCTATTTCATAGAATTATTGTCTGTTTGAATTAGTTGATGAATATCGCTGCACACAATTTCTAGAGCAGAGTATATTCTCAATAAATATTAATTACTCTTATTTTCTTTCTAAACTATATCATTTTGTCTTCCTATATAATGTTATACAGCAGATTCAATAATTTTGCAATTACTTTGGTCTTAACCTGAAAAATAAATTAAGCACATAATATTCATTTATATAGTGAATATGTGTACATAAGGGTTAGAAGGTTAAAAATTAAGTCACATGGCAGACGTTCAACTATAACTTTAATTAGCATCTAGAATATTAAACATTAACTATCTTAATGAATAACCTAGGTAGCTTGGAACTTCCAAAATATTTTAGAATTCTCACAAGAAAACAAGATATATATACACAAAAAATAATGACATGCTACAAATCTATAAGGGCAGGTTTTGTGTCTTGCTTTTTTGGTTCAGTGTTTGACGAACTATGTACTCAACAAATACTTAAGGGTGCTTGATCCTAGTCCAGGCAAAGTGAGAGCCAATGGGAGGCCCAAACTTCATCTGTACCTAGACCACTTATGTACCCAATCCTGACTTGTACTCTACTTCTTTAAAATAAAAAACAAACAAAAAATACTTGTTAAATTGATTATTTTAACCATAAACGAGTAGATCATGATAAGGGCTCTAGGGGTATAATTAAGAGAAAGGGGTGCTTTTTTTCCAGGAGAAAATCAGAGAAATTTTCGTAATGAAACAGATTCTTAAAATCACAAATTTTAAGAAAAAAGTGTTTAAGGATTATCAACACCAAATTGCTAGATGTTTGATAACCTTTAATTTTAGTGTAATTTCAAGTTAGAGAAAAGTTTACAAGGGTTGTACACTAACCCTTACATATTTCTTACCCAAATTACATTTCATCTCATTTGCCTTATCAATATTGATAGGAATGATTTATCTGAGAGTAAGTTGAAGATATTGTACCTATTTGCATCTTCATAGTTTGTTTGTATTTCCTAAGATCAATAATATATGTAGCCATATATTATTATCAAAAATGGGAAATTTGATATTGATGCAATTACTTCAAATCTATAGTTCATGCTCAATTGCATAAACACTCCCAATAATGGCTTTATAGTCATTTTGTTTCAACTCCTGGATCCAATTCAGAATCATATATTTTATTTAGTTATGATGTTTCTTTAGTCTTTTTAATCTAGAAGAAATTCTCACTTTCTTTTTGTGTCTAAGTCATGGTCTTTGTTTGTTTTTTAGAACTTGACACTTCTGAAAGCATACAAGCAGCCAACAATCACATGAAAAAATGTTCAGTCTCACTAATCATAAGAGAAATACAAATCAAAATTATAATGTGATACCACCTAACTCCAGTAAGGATGGCTATCATTAAGTCAAAAATAACAGGTACTGGAATGACTGTGGAGAAAAGAGAATGCTTCTACACTGTTGGTGGGAATGTAAGCTTGTTCAACCTCTATGGAAAGCAGTGTGGTGATTCCTAAAAAAAATAAAAATTGATCTTCCATAAGATCCAGCAATCCTTCTCTTGGGAATATACCCAGAGGAACATAAATTGTTCTACGAAAAAGATACCTGCACACGCATGTTTCTGGAAGCACTATTCACAATAACAAAAAACATAGAACCAATCCTGTTGCCCATTGAAAGGGGACTGGATAAAGAAAATATGATACATATACATGACTATGTATTACATAACCATAAGTAGGACAAAATCATGGCCTTTGCAGCAACTTGGATACAGTTGGAGACCATATTACTAAGTGAACTCTCACAGAAACAGAGAACTGAATACCGCATGTTCTCACTCATAAGTAGACACCCAGCAATAGTCATATTAACACAAGGGTGGGAAATGCAGTGTTAAGGGAAGGAGAAAGGGAGGGAGGAGAGAAGGAGGCACATGACAACACATTGGGTATCTGGTTCACTACCAGGGGCGGTGAGGGCCAGCCAGCTAGAAGCCCAAACTTCACCTGCGTGCAGCCTACTTATGTAGAAAATCCTCACTTGTACCCTACAACTCTAAAATTAAAAAAAAAAAAAAGCTGCTGTGTTAGAGGACTTGTGGATGATTTTTTGTTTCTTTGTTTGAATAGCTTTCCTTCAATGTAATCATAATGTTTTTTATTCCAATAAAAATATAACACAAAAAAAATTAAAAAAAGAACTACAAGTTAGTTATACAAGTCTTCTCAATTTGGATTTTTCTGATGTTTCCTCATGATAAAATTTAGGTGATATATTATTTGTCCAGAACATCGCAAAATGTCATTCTCACTATATTATATCAGGAGGCACCTGATGTCAGTTTATTCCTTTATTAGTTAGGTTAGCTTTGATAATATTTTTGCCCTCTAGTTTTAGCATCCATTGATAATATTTTAACTTTATTTCTGCATTTCCACTCTAAAGAATATACAAGTTTAAGAATACTTATTTATTTAATTTATTTTAGTATGAACTCCTGAATTCTTATTTTATTGACTAAGCTATAGTTCATTATTACCATTCTTATTTAACTTGAGTTCAAACTTGTTTATGTTCTCTTTGCATATTCTGATTACTCTTTTAGCATTTCTTTTTTTACTAGTGCAACAAAGATGTTCCAAGATGGTCTAATTTACATGCTTCATCTCTGAAATTAGCTTTTCATCCATTAGTGGAAAATGCTAACCCACTTGTTTTTAAATGAATGATTAGTCCAGGAACAGTGGCTCATGCCTGTAATCCTAGCACTTTAGGCAGCTTAGGCTTGAGGGTTGCTTGAGCCCAGGATTTCAAGACCAGTCTAGACAATATAGTGAGACCTTGTCTCTACAAAAATTAAAAAAAAAATTAGTTGGGTTTGGTGGTATGTGCCTGCAGTCCCAGTTACTGGGGAAGCTGAGACAGAAGGATTGTCTGAGCCCAGAAGGTCAGGGCTGCAGCAGGCTGTGATAGTGCCATTGCACTCCAGCCCTGGCAACAAAGTGAGACCCCCAACTCAAAAAAAAAAAAAGATGAAGAATTAGAAGATAAATACATATGAAAGAGTGTTTTAAACTAAAATAAAGTATTAAAAATAGTATCATTTACATTTTGTCAGTAAATTAATAGGTTTTATGTCATTTGTAGGTTATTATGAGTTGGCATCTAAAGCATAGAAAACAGAACTCAAGACAGTAATTAGTTCAATTCTATTCTTTATACACCCACCTCTGTTATCCTCATGATCTGAGAATATATATATGTTATATATTGTATATATAATTTTATCTTCATTCTTCTTTTAAGCAAATTCCTTTCTCTGCTTTCTCTCTCCTTTCTGACCCATATTTTAATGCCTGGATTATGGGAATAATAAAATTAAACCTTTACTAAAGATAAATAAATAAAGCTTTTGTTTTCCTCCTTGCACAAATCTCCAAGGGAAGAAATCTCTACATGCCTAGCTACCTGCTTAGAATTTTTATGTGTTTTAGAGGTGGAGTAGAAAAATAATACACATGAATTAATGTACCAATAAATTATCTTGCCCAAGCTCTTTCTTCTATATCAGGAGATCATTTTTGCTCCGCTGTCCTGATAACTAAATATCCAACATGTTGCTGCATATTTATATATTATTAGAAACATCAAATTCAGCAGGGGTTGACTCTATGTAAAATTTCTTTCCTGCTGCTCTGAGTTCTTGTTGTGAAAGAAAGTCAGTGAGTAAATCAATTCATTCTGAGTATCTATGAATGTAAAGTGTTCGCTTTTTCTAAGACCTGGACTTACACATTGAAAGAGGCGGATGCCTAATTCTAAGGAAAGCAACTCTATTTGTGGTTGTTTGGAAAGATATTGTGTGAAGAAACCTCAGGACCATTAGAAAGAAGAATATAATCTTTCAAAAAAAAATCCAAAGGCTTAACATAAAAACCTATTTATTGAGTAGGTCTGTGCTCAATGACTAAGTAGTACTTTTGAAATGGGAATTGTTTGATTCATACAATTTAGGACAAGTAATAATGCATAGCTTAGCTATGAAGCCAGAAAATAGAAGTTTGTGGATAGGCATTTAACCCATCTGGAAGATATTCCCAGAGCCATTGCTAAATGACTATTGGGGATTCCCATTTGTACAATTTTTGCTTGCAGGTGGCAAAATGAGTCTTTTCTTTGCACTGGGGGTTTAGCATCTAGAATCTTGGCAAAGCACGAAACTCCTTCTGTTCATGCAGAAACAGATAGAGTTGGGAATTAACATTCATTTGTGATTTCCTCAGAGATGAAGTAGGTTCAATTATCAGCAGGAAAGGTAGCCGTCTCTGGAAAATCTAAGGATGATGACTTCTACATTTCCTCACTTAATATGCACCAAGAAGTGGACATTGACCTTTGGAGAGTACAGCTTTCATTTATTGGATAATGAAGCAATTTGCTGTCACATTGTTTCATCAGAGTCTATTAGTCACCTGGGATACAGTGGATAAGGATTTTAATTTTATTATTTTCATGGGACAAGATCATTGGGACTGAGTTTAATTTAGGAAGACATAGTAGAACATGCATTTTCTGTAGATTCTTAAAAGGGAGTATTTTAATTATTTTGAAATTATAAGTTATAAAAGGTCTTGTGAGTTGATTTACTTTTTGTACACCCTTAGGTTTGGTAATAGGAGAACAAGTTTCAAATGGCAGTTGTGCCTTTATGGCTGGACAGTCAGAGAAAACCTTGAAGGAGAATCCTTTTCACACACACACACCACACACACACACACACACACACACACACACACACACACACTTTACATTTATCTAACAATGCTTCAACTTCACCACTAAGTTCAGTTTAATTTAACTGATGGACAGAATCTTAAAATCAGATAAATTTTTAGCGGACTCAAAATTGGAAAAAAAAAAATGTTGGTTCTATCTTGGAAAATTCCCTTGTAGCCTATATCCATTTAGCCAAGAGTTGGTCCTTCACTCAAATGACAATAAAACTTGTTATTCCATTTTAATTTGAACACAAACAATTTCATATGCATGGTATTAAGGCATTTGAATTGATTTTTAGCAATGCACCTTAGCTATACATTAGGATCTGACCTAATATTTTGACCTGTATTTTCTTTTTCTCTTTCTTTTGAGTTGGGGTCTCACTCTGTCACCCAGGCTGGGGTGCAGTAGTACATTCATGGCCACGCTTCCTCAAACTTTTGGGCCCAGGCAATCCTTCTGCCTAAGTCTTCCAAGTAGCTGGAAAACAGGCTCATGCCACCATGCCCAGCTAATTAAAAAAAAAAAAAATTATTGTAGAAACGAGGTCTCATCAAGTTGCCCAGGTTGATCTCGAATCTGAGGCTCAGGCAATACTCTTGCTTCCACCTTCTAAAGTGCTGGAATTACAGGCATGAACTACCACATCCAGGGACCTATATTTTCTAACTCTGTCAAGGAACGAACTAAAACTAAGACAGAGTCATAACCTGGCTCCATCTGTTGAATATTCTAACGTCTTTCTCCATATCAAATTATACCATCAGAGTATTATAAAATCAAAGTTTGTTGACTTAGATTTCTTCCAAAATGTCTTTTTTTGGCCTATAATTTGTTATCAGTATTATACTATTAGACTTTAGAAAGGATAATATCAGAAAAAGTCTTATTATAAGCATTTATTATACAATCCTACTATTGAAAATATGTTCATTATTGTTGGCAAAGATCTTTAAAATAAACTCCCATTATTTTTAACATAAGAAAAAATTGTCAAAATTATCTTTTTTTTTTTGAGTTGGAGTCTCACTCTGTCGCCCAGGCTGGAGTGCAGTGGCATGCTCATGGCCACAGCAGCCTTGACCTGCTGGGCTCAGGCAATCCTTCTGCCTCAGCTTTTCAAGTAGCTAGAACTACAGGCACGTGCCACCAAACCTGGCTAATTTGTTGATTTATTGCAGAGACAATGTCTCACCAAGTTGCCCAGGCTAGTCTCATATCCCTGGACTCAGGCAATCCTCTTGCCTCGGCCTCCCAAAGTACTGGGATTACACTGCACCTGGTGTCAAAATTATCTTTTGGTCAAATAGAATTAATAGAATATAGAATTCTATAACTAGCTTAGTTCTCTTCCATTTGCCTTTATTTTCATAAAGCATTGGTGTAAATAAAAGCACTCATGTTTTGATGTATCATTCATTTATTTTTATTCATTTATTTACAGTTTCTATTCAATTTTGCTGCTATATGTTATTCTTGACTTTGTATTTTATTGAAAATCACCTAACAAATATGGGAGGTGTGTATTTTATAAAAATATATTTATAAAAATAATAATATTCTCAAAGATAAAACCATCATAGTTTTTATTTAAAATAAACGAACAAGTTGTATTTTTTTTAAATGGTGGAAGATGAAGGGAACGACATGAAGAAGATTACTAAAATTTATTTTAGTCTATTTTTAACTTCCCTAATTCCCTCTTTTCTAAAATTTAAGTATTTACTAACCTAAAATATTGGTCAAAGCATAAAATCCAAAATGAGCTTAGAACTTAACTCTGCATGATCTATGATCAGAGTTTGCCTGATAGCTTATGCAGATGGCTCATGTTGCTCCATAATTCAGTAGCTGTGGGCTCAGTTCTGGAATGGACCATTCAACTCAAACAATCCCTATGTCTTAACTAAAATTTAAGCAAATGTGTACAGTTAGATATTAGGTTAATTGAATATTTTTAAAAATAGGCATTTAAATGTGCAAAACCAAAAAACATTAAATATACAAATAAAGTATAATTTCAATGTAGCCAAAATTATATATCATTGGTTAGTTTTGTCCAGAACTATAGTAAAAATTATAAATATGAGAATAATGGAAAACATTAATCTAGAGTAGCTAGCAATTGTAGAGTCAACAACATTCTTTTGACAGGCCTAAAGTTACTACGTAAACATTGCAAGATTTTCCACAGCTCTAAGAAGCATTCTTCTTTCAGATAATCTCTAATTCTTCTGCATGTGATTATCCAGTTTTTCCAGCAACATTATCTAAATAAGATTTCCTTTCCCCAGTATTTGTTTTTGTCAGCTTTGTCAAAGATGAGTTGGTTGAAGGTCTATGGTTTTGTGTCTCTATCCTGTTCCATTGGTCTATATGTCTGTTTTGTAGCAGTACCATGCTGTTTTTGTTACTGAAAACTTGTAGTAAAGTTTGAAATCTAACAGTGTGATGCTATCAACTTTGTTCTTCTCGCTGAAGATTGCTTTTGCTATTTGGTCTTTTTTTGCTTCCATATGAATTTAAATATTGTCTTTTCTAGGTCTGTGAAACATATCAGCAACTTAATTCTTATCAAGAGTTTTGCTTTAAGATACATTGATAAAAGATGGTTTCAAGAGTTAAGTTCCATATTTGTCATAGCTATTATTTGGATTAAGAAAGATATATATGTATCAGATTTTTCTGCATACTGATAAAATTGTTTATACTAATTAAATCATTGGACTAAGTTGAGAACAATATAAAATACAAAAGTATAAAAATAAATCTTTTGTATAAGAAAATTTATGAGGAAGCAAATTATTAAATTCCAAAGCAATTTTATATATAAAACTTGATATTTAAACATACAAAAATAAAGTAGTATGAGATTCTTCATAAGTGTTGAGAATTTTATCAGCTTACTTTGGTTGCAGACTAATTTTTAAAACATTTAGATAATCTTTTCCACCTCCCCTAGATTCTAATTCTTGTAGATTCATTAATGTTGAACCAATGCTTTTTCATGTTTCAATTTTTATATGTGTATTTTTTTCAGATCTACTAAACAAACAAAACTCCCCCCCCCAAAAAACGGAAGTATTTTGAATAGTTCAAATAAGAATGGTAATAGGATTATAAAGATCATATTCCAGTAAAACCTAGATTCAGATTCTGTCTATATTAGCTTTGAGACACAGATAAATGATTATAATGAGAATAATATAAAGAAATTGTATATGCCTAATATGAGAATTAAGTGACATAGGGCAGGAATGTTTGTTTTGTTTACTTCTCTATCACTAGTACTTAAAATAGTGTTTGGCACTTATTAGGTATCTTCATTTGTTTTTGTTGCTATAACAGAATACCTGAGAGTGGGTAATGTATAATAAACAAGAATTTATTGTTTTATTCTGGGGGCTAAAAAGATTGAGGGACTAGCATCTGATGAGTAACTTCTTGCTGCATCATTTTATGGTGGAAGGCGGAAGGACAAGCAAGGGCAAGAGAGCAAGACGGGGACTAACTTGCTGTTTTATAAGGACATCAGTTCCACTCATGAAGGCAGGGCCTTCATGGCCTAATCGCTTCTTAAAGGTCCCAACCGTTAATACTGTTACATGGTAATTAAATTTCAACAGGAGTTTTAGAAGGTACAATCAAACCATAGCTGCAATAGCTAGTAATTTTAAATAGAGACATTTTGCAGAGTCATGGATCTATTAAGCACTCAATAAATGTCAGTTTCTGTTTTTTAAAAAGTCATCATTCTCCTTCACAGTAGGGTTGTTTGGTATTATTTAGAAATAGTTATTAGTCACTGGAGTGATTGACTTTTAAACCTATCTTGCTAGCAGTCAGAAAGAGAAGAAATCATGCATATATCTGATGCAAAACAAAAATAACAACAACAACAGCAACAACAAAAATCCCTTGGAAGTTTGACAGAAAAACTCCAAGGATCACATTTCTTACTAGAAATTTTTTTAGCCTATAATCTTAGTTCTGAAAGTTAGGGCTCCATTTCTGTTAAGGAAGGATGGTGTGTGCAGCTGCAGCAAGTGGGCTGCAGAGCAGGGAACTGGGGTTGACCTGCCACTAGATGAGGTCAGTCCTTTGGTACAAAAAAGAAGACCTAGAACAAGCAATTAGTTCATGTTATTCATTGGCCTGTTTGTTCATTCATGTATTCATCAAACAACCATATGATGATTAGGATGAGCTAGTAAAGGATGCACATTTAGGATGTACTAGTAATAGGTGTACATTTATAAATAAGATAAATAAGACTCCTGCCTTTCAGGTGCTTATAGTCAGATGGTTGGACTTTTCTCTTACAGATCCTTTAAGAATTCATCTTAATGAAGGTCTTTTTCACCTTCACGAAAAATCTGATATTTATTTTAACTTGACTTAATCCTCACAAAAAATTGGGATGGGGCTTTAGAGAGAATGTAGCTAACTTAGTAACACTCTTGAGACAAGCATGTCTAAACTTTTCAAGCAAAGTATACAGCCAAGAGCTCTAAGTCAGTCCCAGCTTCTCAGAGTTGGCCAATTTTACGTAAAGTGGAAAATATCTTTATTGTAAGGTTATAGAGTGGTGTTTTTTTTTGAATTCCCATTTTATCCATTATGTAGGAGAATTGAAAAATCATTCAACATTAAATAAGTAATTATTTAGGATGACATGACTGCATGTACCTGCTAATGATGACCACCAGCCAGAAGATACTTTTTCCTTCCTTCACTCTGAGAACTAACTTAGTAAAAGAACACACACACACACACACACACACACACACACCCCTAACTTCCTAAAAACAATGTTTTTTTTTTTCATAATCCTGGAATAAAAAGCAATAGTTGGGTAGAATAATAATTCATAGTCATAGATTTGTTATAATTAAGATCTTGCACATATTTGAAATATTATGGTAGGAAAAAAGCTTGTATCCTTCCCTGATCTTTGAAATTGGCCAAATTCTTTATACCACTTGGAGGCTAAGAGCATTTAAATCTTGCTAGCTCTTTTATGCGGCATAGGAATGTTTAAAAATGCTACCCCCTAAGCAGAAAGATACACAGTGTTCCTCATCTTTAACTTTTAACATAGAAGATTCTCAGTCTTGGCAAGGCTGTGCTTCATGTTTTAATCAGTTAAATCAATTCACTATTAAAGTGGTAGGCTTTTTGTTGTTGTTTTAATCAATTTGTTCTGTATAGTTTACAACTAAAATTAATTCAGTATTCAGTTGGGATTCATTTTTCAATTCAATTTCTTGACCAAATTGCATTTTTACATTAAATTACATTCTATGGATGTAAGTTGAGTGTGATTATAATGATTAATAAGGCCATGTAACTTCATAAATTAACCATAATTGGTCACAGTGATTGGTATGGTAAATCCCATTATAAAGGATCTAATTTGAGGGATTGGAAATAGGTGAGTGGGTGAGGGGTTTTTACATTACCTTATCAGTGCTTTGTGGAAATATCCATTAAACTAAAGGGATTATTATGTATTCACTTGTAAACTTATTTCACTTAGCTCAATCCTGTTTTTCTATGAATAAATGAACAAGTGGCTAACAATAGAGATTTTCAAGTGCTGCTTAAGATAGCTAAATAGTAATAATAACTGTATAAACAGAGCATAATTTCCTGATAGAAAACAAATTTTTTTCTACTTAATTTTAAATGTATTTTGTGGAAGTGCAAAGAGTTAAAAAAGTGTTCTAGGTAAATACTTTATGGATCCTATTCATATACACTAAAAATACTTAAAAAGATGAAAGAATACGAAAAAAACTTTAAAACATAAAGAAAATTCATTATGGTTCAATGGAAATAACTATCATTTTAAAGTAAGATTAACTTTATGAATGAATTACAGCATATACAAAGTCTGACAAGTTTGTGAACTTGTTCCAGAAAATGCCTTACGTTCCTCAGTGCTGAGTATCACTATGGTCACCTTCGAAGTGCTCCCCTTGGGAAGCTATGTACCAATGCCAGCACCTAGTCCTCTGTCAAAGCAATTTTGCGACTCTTTTTCTGGAATGGCCATTGGAGCTGTCATCGAGAGATTGTCAGAGTTTTAATTAGAGCAACAAACAAACATTAAATTTCTTGTTAAACTTGGCAAGAGTGGAAGTGAAATCAGGGATATGTTAGTCCAAGTTTATGGGAGTAATGCCATGAAAAAAATGGCATGTACGAATGGATTAATCATTTTTCTGAGAGGAGAGAAAGCGTCACTGATGAAGAAAGCTTAGTATGACCAGTAACGAGCAGAACTGGCAAACATTGCAAAAATTCGTCCAATTGTGCATCAAAATTGTCAGCTGACTATGACTTATTTCACTTAGCTCAATCCTGTTTTTCTATGAGTAAATGAATGAGTGACTAACAATAGCAATTTTAGTGCTGCTTAAGATAGCCAAATAATATTTGCTTAAGAAAGCCAAATAAGTGAAATCAGCTGACTGTGATAAACAGTTAGAAAAATCCTAACTGGAAATCTTGGCATGAGAAAGGTGTGTGCAAAAATGGTCCCAAAGGAACTCTTGCATCACAACCAGCCCACACAGCACTGTCTGTGAGGGAGTTTTTAGCCAGTAAACAAATAACTGTATTGGAACACCCTCTCTACTCACCTGATCTAGCCCTCGATGACTTTTTTCTTTACCTGAAGATAAAGGAAATATTAAAAGGAAGACATTTTGATGACATTCAGGACATCAAGGACAATATGACAACAGCTCTAATGGCCACTCCAGAAAATGAGTTCCAAAATTGCCTTGATGTGTGGACTAGGCACTGACATCCATGCACAGCTTCCAAAGGGGAATACTTTAAAGGTGACCATAGTGATATGCAGCAATGAGGTATGTAGCACTTTTTCTAGGATGAATTTGCAAACTTAATTGTCAGACCTCATATATTATATCTCCAAGAAATGTATATAAACTGTCCTTCTTCCACCACTAACTAAAACACAACTAATTTCATTTTAGTGTAATTTGGTAATGTGAGTATCTGGAAGAAGGCAAAGAATATGCCTTTATTCTCTAGTTGCCATTGGATAGCCCTCCCCTTCTTATATTCGTAGACAAATTGTGGACAGACAAAGGGGAGGTGTGACACCCAGGCACTTGGGCTAGGTTTTTACTTTTAAAGAATTAAGCAGGTCAACTAGACAGCTATACTCCCTGGAGTTCTTGAAACTCCTGCCTGAAAAAGAAACGTAGTAGTTAGGATACTTCTGATTGCAAATAGCAAAACAAACAAAGTAATATATTAACTACAAAACCTTATACTTACTTACTGTAGGGAAAGTGTTGGTTGACAAAATTAGGATAGCCTCAGCCATAGTAAGTGTTTTATCTTAATTCTTTTGAAGTTCATTTAGCTTTGTCCTATGTTGCATTAGTTTCCTAGGTTTGTCCCAACAAAATATCCCAAACTGGGTGGCATAAAGCAAAAGAAATATATTCGCTCACTGTTCTAGAAACTAGAAGTCTGAAATCAGGGTGATATCAGGGCCATGCTCTCTCTGAAGGTCCTGGGGCAGAATCTGTTCCATGCCTTACTCGTAGCTTTTGAGGTTGCCAGCAATCCTTGGCATTTTAATCTCTGTCTCCAACATCATGCTGTATTCTTCCTGTATGTCTCTTCTTGAGAGGACATTATCCATATAGGATTAGGACACACTCTAATTCAATTTGACCTCATCTTAACTTGATTACATCTCCAAAAACAACAACAACAAAAACCAACTATTTTTACATAAAGTCACATTCACTAATACTCAGAGTTAGCAATTCAGCATATTTTTTGGAAGTACATAATTTAAACCTTAACATAATTATATTCATCCAGATTGAATTCCCCAAAGTCTGTAGTGGTTACAGATGTCACATACATGCATACACTCTCATAAGATAATGAAAGAGGGTGCTCTCTTGCCTCCTGTCTTTTCATTACCATCTAAGAAAAGACAAAACTTTGTTTCCCCAGTTATGAGGACAAAGTTCTGGACTTCACTGTGGTTGGACAAACTTAGGCCACTTCTACTAAACCTGTCGTTCTGACCAGGGGAATTTGGGTTAGGTCTGCATTACCTGCTTACTCTTGGACCAATCACTTTTTTAAGGGGATTGAGATGACACTGTTTGGTTTAGGTGATATGCATATATAGGAGAGAGACTGGGCCCCAGGCAGCTGCTACTTGTTCCAACCAATCCTCATGTATACTAAACAAAGAAGGAAGAATGTTTTAGTATGTATATGCATACATATTGGTGTGATAACTGCCATGTCTACTGTAAGAAATTAGTTGTGAAATTGTCTGTGAATAACTTGCACAAAATATATACAAAGTCTTGTGTGTGCATGCACGCATGTGTACACATTGTGTGTACATATGAATTTATGTCTATGTAAGTATATACAGGCTCTAAAGAACATTTCTTGATTTATGCTAAGGCAGATGACTTTATTGGGTACAACCTTTCTAACTGATAACTTCCCTTTTCAAGAGGTAGGTCCTACCATCTGTTACCACGTTGTTACCACATCAGTTTAGTATATCTTAAGGTTAGGAAAGTTCTAGACAGTAGTTCAAAACAATGTTTAGATGAGAAATGGAGTTGAAACATCATATATGGTGGTAAAGATATAGTGACATGATTTTTGAAAGTTTCCTAAGGTCTGCGTTTCAAAAAGGCCAGAAGAATTTTTTTTAAAAATCAGAAAAATAATTACAACAAAATTATGTAATGATAAAATAATGGAAGATATCAAGAAATTTAGTAAACATCTATGCTATAGGGTATACTTTTTCTCAAATTATAGTTATATTTCTTCCATGTGTATACAACAATAGCTGTAAAATAGCTAAACATTTCTTAATCTGTGGATGTCCTTAGAAAATTTGTTTTTTATGACAATTTAGTGACCTAAACCCATATACTTTTTGGTTATCACATTGTTTAAAAATGGATGCTGCTAAAATTAGTACGAATGCCCTAGATACACTCTTTTCCACCCAGATGATAAACACTGTTTTTTTATTCCTGCTGTACTACATATCATCTGATACCTGTGGCACCCTGGACCTTTCCATATTATTAGTAGGTTTCCTAGTAGGTTTTCCTTAGTAGGTTTACATGCTTCTTTTTTTGTTTTTGTTTTTTTTGAATTGGAGTCTCACTCTGTCTCTCAGACTGGAGTGCAGTGGCACACTCATGGCCACGGCAGCCTCCATCTGCGGGGCTCAGGTGATCCTTCTGCCTCAGTCTTCCAAATAGCTGGAACTATGCCTGGCTAATTTTTTGATTTATTGTAGAGATGAGGTCTCACCAAGTTGTCCAGGCTGGTCTCAAATCTGGGGGCTCAGGCAATCCTCTCACCTCGGCCTCCCAAAGTGCTGGGATTATAGGCGTGAGACACCGTGCCCGACTTCACATGTTTCTTTCTTATTGAGTGCGTTCCTGACATAGAGTTTATTGTTTGAAGTCAAAACATATGTTTCAGTTTAATTTACTATTGTAATCTCATCTTATGTAATTGTTATGCAAGTAAATGAAGTATAAGTGTGAAAAAAATTTGTTTCAAATGAAATGAAATTGATTACTCTAAAAGGTTCAATGATCATGACTTCCTAAAATCAATTACTATCCAAATAGGTGTGGCTGAGATAATTTTAAAGATTGAGGAATTTGCCCTTTTGTCAACAGGCTGTATGTTCAGATAGTCTGAAACTGCCTCTAAATTTTAGTTCCTCTTAAAAGTAATGGAAGCAGAAAGTCCTATATGAAGTAATATGACTGTGATTATGCAAGAAATATAGTCAAACATTCAATAAATGTTTGGCTCTCCATGAAGTGACAGTGAATACATACGCATGTATGATTAAACGTGCATTATGTTTGTTCCACTTTTAAAAATTATTCTCTGTTATATACACATTTTAAATTAAGTAACAAGTAATTGTGACTATACAAAATAAAAGAGTTTTTATTTAAGTTAAAGCACATCTTCAAAGTTTACTTATTTTTTAAAAATTTTGTGGTAAGTCTATTTTCTATTAGAGAGACAGTTCTATATGCAATACTCAGGTATTTAGGATATATATCTTCTTTATTATACTTGACCTTAATTTTCATGACAAAGTCTCATTTTTTGAGAGAAAATCTATATTTCCAGAGTGCTTTCACCTTTTCCACATTTTGCTTCTATGTTCTGAAGACTTACAATAAGTAAAGTGTACTATAAGTAAGCAGAACAGAAGCCAGAAAAAAAAAATCCACACATTTACAGTCAACTGATCTTCAACAGAGCCATCAAAGACATGAACAGAGGAAAGGATACCCTCTCCAATAAATGGTGTTGGAAAAAGCAAATAACTATATGCAGAAGAATGAAACTGGACTGCTGAATGTCACCATACAAAAAAGTCAACTCAAAATGGATTAGCAACTTACATGTAAGACCTGGAACTATAAAAATACTAGAAGAAAACCCAGAGAAAGTGCCCTGAACATTGATCTAGGCAAAGAATTAATGACTAAGACCTCGAAAGTGCAGGCAACAGAACAATAGACAAATGGAACTTAATTAAACTAAAAAGCTTCTGCACAGCAAGAGAAATAATCACCAGATTAAACAGACAATCTACAGAATGGGAGAAAATATTTGCAAACTATTCATCTGACAAGGCACTAATATCCAACATGAAAAGAAACAATGGAAAAAGAAATCCCATTAAAAAGTGGACAAAGGATACGAATATCTCAAAAGAAAACATACTAGTGGTCAACATGTATATGAAAAAATGCTCAACATCACTAATTATTAGGGAAATGCAAATCAACATCACAGTGAGATGTCATCTTACCCCAGTTAGAATAGCTATTATTAAAAAGGCAAAATAAATAAATAAATAAATAACAGATGTTGGTGAAGATATGAAAAAAGGAACTTTTATACACTGTCGATGGGAATGGAAATTAATATAACCGTTATTTTTTAAAAGTACAAAAAATTCTTAAAAAATAAAAGAAAACCTAAAACTAGAACTATCCTATGATCCAGCAATTTCACTACTGGATATTTATATAATAGAAAAGAAATCACCATATCAAAGGGGTAGTTGCACTCTCATGGTTAATTGTAGCACTAATCACAATAGCAGAGATACTATTGACCTACAATCAATTGGATGGATAAAGAAAATGTAATATATACACAACTAAATACAATTTAGCCATACAAATGAATGAAAGCATGTCATTTGTGGCAATATGGATGGAACTGAAGGTCATTACTTTAAGTGAAATAAGTCAGGCACAGAAAAACAAACATTGCAGGTTCTTATTTATCTGTGGAAGCTAAAAAAAGTAGATCACATGGAGGTAGAGAATGGAATGACAGCTACCAAAGACTGGGGAGACTATATGAGTGGGAAGGGGTAGAGATAAAGAGAGGTCAGTTAATGAGTACATAATCATAATTAGACAGAAGGAATAAGTTCTAGTATTTGATAACAGAGTAGGATGAAAATAATTAACAACAATGTATTGCATTTTTCAAAATAGGTAGAAAAGAAGACTTGAAATATATTCAACATATAGAAATAATAAATACTCATATAATGGATATCCCAAATACCATGACTTGACCATTACACATTCTATGCATGTAATAAAATTTCACATGCACCCTATAAATATTTAGAGGTATAAAGTTAAAAATATAAAAATGAAACTACTCTTGGGGTTTATATGTAGGCAACTTTAAAAAAATTTCCTTTAGCTTTCTAGAAGTATTTAAACAATTTTAAAATCTATAAATGAATAATTTTCTGGGTGTTTCTACCTCAATAAAAAGATGATGATGTAGGGCTCATTTTATGAGGCACTCTAAGATTTATCTTGGGTGTGGTGCTTTCAGATACTTCCTTGACTAATAAGCACACCCAGGACTTTTTTTCTACTTACCTTGAAGATTTTGTAGACCTGTGGAGACTTATGTGTAAGTAAGATAAGCTATTATTGTATCTAAGATAGTGCAATGTTGTATGTAAAGGAGAAAAAATTAAAAACATGAGTATTTAGACTAGAATTTTTATTTTCTTAGGTGTAAAAAGGAAATGGAATTGGAAAACAAGTTTGAAAAATGGTATGCAGAGAGAGAAAAGCTAGGAAAGTAGACAAACATATGTCTAAATCAAGAAAGTCTTCGAGGAGGGAAGAATGGGCAGAAAAATGAAACAGAGAGGCCATGATTGAGTAGAACTCAAAAAAGACCACTGCTTTGGTTAACCACAAAGTTTAGGCAATCTGCTAGAGTCCAGCTCTTCCATAGGGAAACTCCTTGAGAAAAGAGCTCCTTGATAAAGATTAACTATTGTGTGGACAATAAGAAAATTAAGTTTGGGGCCCTTTTTAATGGTAGCCTACTAATGTTAAGTGATAAACTCTAAATATTTTCGCTTTCCTATAGTAAGAAATTTTGCTGTGGGTATAGCAGTTACTCAGCTGTAAAGAATAACAAAATTATGGACTTCACAGCAACTTGGATGGATTTAGAGTTTGTAATACTCAGAGATCTATCACAGAAACAAAGATCTGAGTACCACTGTACTCACTTATAAGTGGACCCTGAACATTTATCATAATACTATAAGAAAGGGATTGGCTCTAGTGGGACACTGAAGGAATACCTGATCTCAAACCAGGCTAAGTGGGAACCAAAGGGAGACCCAAACTTTACCCGTATGTTGACCATATATGTACCTAACCCTGAATTTTACCCCACATCTTTAAAATTAAAAAAGATGTAAAAAAATTTAAAACTATGAATGAAGTACACTTGTTAACCTGGTTAACATGTTATATTTTTAGATAGTTTAAAAAGTAAGCAGAGAAATGGCAAAGTGGTTTTAATAGCAAATAATCCAGTAGAGGGAAAAGACAAGGTAGTAGTAAAGAACACATAGTTAATGACTCAAACAAGATAAGGAAAAGCTCCACATCTCTAGTAGACATTGGGATCTCAAATATTTATTATGATAGTAATTATATGATGCTAATAATAGAAGAGGGGATAACATAATAACATATGGTTGGAGAGTGTATGGATCTATTTAGAGAAGAAGAGTGGCCACTGAATGAAGTTTTAAAAATACTGGTAAGAAAGAGAAAAGCAAAGTGTACATATTTTTCTCATGGTCTCATCCATTTACACTTTGTTTTTTTCTGCTTTAACTTTTTCATTGATTTTACAAAGTTCTTAAGCGCTACAATAGGTAATTCTGCTTTGCTTGTAAAGTGATGTCTTACACTTACAAAAATTTTTTGAAGGCTCCTAAGACAGCTGTACATATATACAGAGTTCTCCCCAGTTACTAATATTAGGGAGTATTTTTTACTCTTGTGCATACTAAACAAACAGAGCCGATTTTGTTAACCTTTCTGTTACAATAATTGAATTATGAGAAGCAGAAATGAGATGATACATTAAATGTTAGCACCACATTTCAAACAATGCCAGAGATAATTTTACTTGCCAAATTAATTTAGTTGGCTCTGTTATGAGTTCTACCACATGGATGTTAAACAGGTGGAAGTGCTGTAAACAAAAGATAATGATAAATGGCAGTGTATCAAGAGGGAGGTGTAGAGATGTCAAATGAAATGTCACTGAAGTCAGTGCTAACCAGACTGACTTAACAACTTCACAATCTGGTACATGAAGGGAACAATACAATGAATGGAATTAACAAGCGTGCACGAATCTCTTTCCTGTGACACAAGGATGGTTAGGGAAACACAACCAGAGGAGCAAGAGGGATTTATAATTGCAGAAAGACCTAGTTTCTATATTTTTCACAGAAAAGGAAAGGAAATCGGGAATTATTCCAAAGATTGATAAAAAATTATATTTCGGCAACATTTTAAATAGAGACTCAAAGTATGAGACGTGCACATGCATAAATGTGAAATATTTTACAGAGTTCCAGCACATAACAAACACTCAAAACACATTGTATATTTATGTTATGATAGTCAAAAGATTGTTGTCATGTTTGGAACAAAATACATATGATCTCCCAAATAAAGGAACATGAGATTTTTTTCCCCTCCTACTTGTAGCTACATTTCTCTAAATCTCCTCATACCACACCTAATTAGGAAGTTCAAGGTAGCAGGTAAATTATAACATGCGATCTACTTTGAAATCATATTTTTGAAGAGGACAGGCTTTAAGTCTTTTTTTGAAAAGCATTTTGATATGAATGAAAGATTATGTATACACACACGTGCACACAGCACACACACAATCATCACTTAACAAAATATTCACTGGGATTTAAGTTGGAAATAAAGAAAGATAGACAGCCTCTGCCTGTATGGAGCTCAAAGTATCAAAAGGCAGAGACCCCTGAGTTTGTATTCTAGCCCTGCTGCTCTATTGGGCACATTTTAGCTAGATACTAAATGTTAAGGGGCCATAGTGTTTTCTGTTGTTGCTGTTGTTTTTGTTTTTTTATATTCAAAGCAGGGCTAAGAGTACTTATACTTAACGGTTATTGTGAGGATTTAATGAAAATGTATCATGCTTGGCTCCATATGTGTTGTATGGCAGACTTTTTCTTTGTTTCTTTTTCAAATGCAGTACAAGTAAGTAATGTGACAGGCACAGAATTGCATGAACACAAAGAAAAGGAAATAAAATCTTCACTGTTCTTAACAACAATTGAGGTAACAAGACACATTATTGGTAATTTTGTATTTTATCATGAGATTGATATTTTGGAAACAGAACTTATAAAATCCTTAAGTAAATAAACTTTTAAGGTAAAGAATTAAATTATTCTTAAATAGTACTGAGTTCAACTATTGAAGTGTCCACATTCCTATATGAAAAATGTCTACCCCCTATACTGTAGTATGAATTTTGAATTTTTCTTCAAATCATACAATTTTGATGGAATAAGTTCTATATACACCTTCCTCTGTTCTTAGATTTTTATCACAATTTTTTATCACTCATTTTCAGGAGTGTGGGCTAAGATCAGATATAAATTATGCTCTCAGAAACTAGGAGATATTAAGCATTTCATATGGGAATAAAATCTGTGTTCTTGGCCTTGTATAATGTCACATGTCAATGTACAAGTTATACATCACTCACTTATGCAGATGCCTTCAGGGTACAAAGAGCTAGATGAAGAGCTGTAGAAATTATCCGTGATCTAAATGAAAATGATTTTCATAATTTTTATTTTTAAATTTATTTTCAGTTATATTAAAATATTATAACACTAATATTTTAAATAGGTTACACCCAAGGTGGAATTATAAACTGCAAAATAGAAACAAGTGAGTTTAGAATTTATTAGTTAAGGTCAGAAGCTTAAAATGAGAAAAAAAGATACATTGTTTATATGTATCTTCCTTCTGCTCAGAAACTGTTCAAATTGCCAACACACTAATGCATCATTTACTTATAATAATGCATTAATCACAATAATGAGCAATCTATTTTCCGATGTTAAATGAACACTGAGAATAGGAAACCCTGTCATTTAGAAGGCCACTTAATGAGAGCAAGGTGGAAAAATTGCTTGATTAGGCAGTTGACTTTTTTAATACAAATGTTTGTGGCTCCATGAATTTAGAGCCTGCTAAACAGTTGAGCTTTTTTATGCTTATTTTCATCCAATTTAATAGAATTGATTGCTTTTACAAGGAAACTTCAAGTACAACAGCTTTGTTGAGAACTTTCTTTATACATATTTGATGCTCATCATGTTGGATGTAACTGAACTGCTATAGTTTGTGGGAAATGGAGAATAGGAAATTACTAACTTTAACTGACTGGGTAACCTAAAAGAAAGCAGTACAGAATTTAGCAGGTTGATTTAATAAAGTTAGTCTTAGCTATAAGAACCTATAATATATTTATAGACAAGTTCTAATATATCTATCTAGATAGTTCTTATAGATATAGACAGCATATATGTGCACACACGTATACACACACATATATACACACACACACACACATATGTATTTCTGTATCTGAAATAAAATTTGTTGTTTTAAGAGCAACTTGGCCACTCAAAATGGATAAGAAACCTTTTTTTTCATAGTTTTTTTCACGTAATAAGCATTGTTTGCTTCCAAATTGTAAATAAATTCTTGTCATATAAGCAAGCCATGGTCTAAAGCAAGGACTGGCAAACTATAGCCCAGGAGTCAAATCCAGTCTTTTATTTGTTTTTGCACACCTATGAGTAACAATGTTTTTTACCATTTTAGAAAGCTATATAAATAAAAAGAATAATAATATTTGTGACAAATAAACTTTATCTGAAATTCAATTTCAGTGTCTGTACTTGGTACATGAAGTTTTATTATACCACAGATGCATTCATTTATTTACATATTGTCTGTAGGTACTTTTCTGCTCCATGAGCGAAGTTGAGTAGTTGGAAAAGAAATGATCTGGGTTGCAATGATGAAAATATTTGCTATCTAACCTTTTAATGAAAAAATTTGCCAACCTCTGGTCTAGAGGGTATAGTGTAGAAAATAAGTACCTTGGGTGCAGGGGTGAAGTGTCATACAGAAATCATGTTATTTCTTGTTCTGTAAGTAGGTGAAATGAATGGAGTAAAACAATTTTTCTGCATTTATGGTTATTTATATTAAAACTTTAAGGTTTCAGTTTCACGTTTTATGCTTAATCTGATTCTGTTCTAAAAGGCATAGGTCCAGTTTTTTATTGGTTAACGCTTTATATTTATTCATTTTTCTCAGTTTTCTCAGTTCAGCTGAAAAAAATACACTGAATTTTGTTTGATTATTTTGAAGTGTGAAAGAGAAAAGAAGCAGCCTCTGCCCCTGGGATTACAAGGGGGGAATCAAAGAAATGACTTCAGCCTTGAAACAAACTTTACTCCCGTCCTGGAGACTTTTTGAAGTTTTCTTTCCTCTGTAAACATTACAATATTAATTGGATCCTTACCTGCCATACTTGCCTGATTAGTACACCTGCTTCTGTAAACTCGCTAGCTTGCTGATGTCAGCAGAATATTGTGATAAGAGCTCTGGAAAACGTCCAACTCTAACTTTAGCCAACCAAGAGGTAAGCTAGGACTACTTAAGGAAGCTCTGAGCGGCGGCTCGGGGCCGTCCCGCTTGGAATTCTCTTCCTGCAAGCGGTCGCCAGCTGGCAGAGCCTTGACTAGTAAACTTCTCCTTTGTGGATATTGAGTCGGCGGGCCGTTATTTAACCGCTCGGAGCCTCCTTCGCCTGCCTCGGGGGGCAGTTGTGAGGATGAGGCGGGAGACCGCCCCGCAGAAGGCAAACCCTCAGGGAATGCTTACTGTCTTGTTGTTCCAAGGGACCCGTTCCATCCTCTGGACATTGCAGAAGCATGGACATGCAGAGGCCTCTGTGCTGGTGTCTCCCTCAGACACCCCCTTGGCCCTGCATGATACCACATAAAGGTGACTTGGGGGGGACAAAGAGGAAGCAGAGAGAGAGAGCCAAAGGCCTCCAAACCAAACCTCCGACTACCTTTGAGACTTCCTTGGGGAGGCAAAGACTGTACGCTGCTTGTTCAATACTTGGGTGGCCACGTGCCCTTCTAAAAGACCACGTTTTCCACGCTGCCTTCCAGTTACAGGTGGTCGATGAGATGTAAGCAGACATTGTTAAATCTAAATGTAGATCTCAGGACTTTCAGGAAGTCCTAAGGGGAGTCAAACAGTGGGCATGTGTCCTTTTGCCTTTGGTCCCTTCGCCTTTCCTCCTACTTCCCATCTGGAATGCAGACATGACGACCGGAGCTCCAGCAGCCTTCAGGAGGTGTCCTTAAGAAAGGGAGCCCTGGACTACTAAGGATGGCAGAGCAGAAACAAAAGAGGCCTGAACTCCTGAACAGGTGAATCCACCATACCACCTGGGGACTTCACACCTCCACATTTCTTTGATGTAAAAGAGACTTCCTGTCATAGTCTGTTTTGTGCTGCTGCAACAGAATACCTGAGACTGGGGGAATTATAAAGCACAGAAATTTATTTCTTTCTGTTCTGAAGGCTGGGAAGTACAAGGTCTAGGGGAATGCATCTGATGAGGGCCTTTTTGCTGCGTCATCCTGTGGTGGGAGGAGACAGGGCAAGACAGCATGTGAGGGAGAGAGAGAGCAGGAAGAGGCCAGACTCATCCTTCTGTCAGGAACTCACTCCTGCAATAAAGGCATCAATCCATTCACGAAGGCAAAACCTCTTAGCGCTTCCATGGGGAGGCATCGAGGATGATGTCTCCAACACATGAACTTTGGGGGACACATGAAAGCCATTGCACCGCCATATCATGATTTAGGAATTATTCATGTTGTTTTCTCTTCTATGCAGCAGTTGTGAGCTAATTATTCCTGAGCAGTGGTTCATTCTACAAGTCCAGGTTATTATGATGTATATTGAATGAAAGAAAGGACTTAGCCGGGCTCGGTGGCTTAGCCTGTAATCCCGCACCTTGGGAGGCTGAGGTGAGTGTATTGCCTGAGCCCGCGGGTTCGAGACCAGCCCAGGCAACTTGGCGAGACCTCATCTCTACAATAAATCAAAAATTAGCCAGGCATGGTAGTGCGCGCCTGTAGTTCCAGCTACTTGGAAGGCTGAGCGGAAGGATCGCCGGAGCCCAGCAGGTCGAGGCTGCGGTGGCCGGGAGCGGCCGCTGCACTCCAGTCTGGGGACAGAGTGAGACTCCAACTCAAAAAAAAAAGAAAAAAAGAAAGAAAGAAAGGACTTGAGAACATCAGTTTAGTCCTTGTACCATTATCCACCTGCAGGGGGTATCTAAGTCTGGGAGCGACATTAGACCTCACCTATTCAAGTCAGTCTTTTTTTTAAATCATCAAGCCTGTTTGTTATTCTTTTCTTCCATGGATCCTATGTCCCCAAAATCAGTTTTTCCACCATCAATTAAGTTCTATTTTTTTCCCACAAAAAACATTTAACAACCAGAGTGGATATTTTTTCTTTTGGGGGTTGTCCAACAGCTGATCCCCTTCTTGTACTGGGGGAATTATCCTCATAAAATAGAGTCTTTGAAGACCTGATTCTTGTTGTTTCTGTCCTTCAGCCGCTGGGCAAGAGCACACAGGCTTCAGATTTGCCAACTGGAGAGTTTCCCCTGGGATTTTGCATCTGAAGCAAGTGACGCCAAGGAGCAGCCATGATTTAGAATGCATGCCTTCCACTGGACAGCCTACATACCAGAGTTGGTTCCAGCGGGTCAGTGTCTGGCGTCCAGTGGCACCCCAACCAGGCTGCTCCTGTGGTGTGATCTTGACTGAGTTCCTCATTTGCTCGCAGCTTTTCCTGGTTTCTACCCACTTCCAGAGCCTGGTCCTCCTGCCTTTCTGTTTGGAGTTAGCTGACGTTTTTCCAAAACACTTGCTCTGATCTCAAGTCAACTAGACTTGGTTTCTGTTGCATGCAACCAAGAATCTTGATTTTACCTGTGACACCACACAGAAGGGGCATCGTTCGACCAGATTAGAAGGCAGCGTTCACAACAGCCAGTGTTGCCTTCCCCTGCGACATGCACGCTTCCTTCTGAGCTTCTAAAAACATTCAGAATACTTTTCCTCACTGCTCCATTTCCACCACTGTAGATTTCCTAAGGACAAGGAGGCCCAGCCTCCGGAATCCACTGATCGTATCGTATATACTAATGCTACAGGGGAGAAAAGGAAATCCCTCAGAGTGAATTGAAGTGGCTTGCTCTGTGTGGCAGACTGGGGAAAGAACTTCCCAGTGAGGGTCGTCAGCCATCCGTTCATGAACTGTGCTTGACCTGTGGACACGGTGTTTCAAGGAACTCAGAATCGTGTTGGAGAGATGGACGATTCCAGCGGGTGGAAAATCCCACCCTTCGGGAGAAGAGCTTTGGGGAGACCGAAAAGACTCGAGTAACATGGAAGTGAGTGAGTCAGGATATTCAGGAGACATTTAGATAATAGTGAGAACAGGAGGAATATGACTTAAACTTCAAGAACTCAAGGATGGCGGTAGAAGCAAGGTCTTGGCAAGACAGCCATGAGCACTGAGTTGCAGATGTTAACCTCTGCAGATGGGAGGGTCAGCCCAGATGAGAAGGCGGGGCTCCAGAGGCAGGAATCCAAGAAGAGGTTTGGTAGAAAGCTACCACAGCCAGGCAGTAAAGTCACCAGACACTTGTGTTCTCTTTTAAGAATGTGTGACACAGAAACATTTGAACTTGTGGAACTAATTCTTTTCTATTTTCTTTTTAAAGGCAGGGTCTCACTCCGTTGCCCGGGCTAGAGTGCAGTGACACCACCGTGGCTCCCTGCAGTCTCGACCTTCTGGGCTCAGGCGACACTTGCCTCAGCCTACAGAAGTGCACGTGCACCACTGTGCCCAGCTAATTTTTACCATTCTTTTTCTTTCCTTTTTTTTTTTTGAGTTGGAGTCTCACTCTGTCGCCCAAACTGGAGTGCAGTGGCCGCTCCCGGCCACCGCAGCCTCGACCTGCTGGGCTCCGGCGATCCTTCCGCCTCAGCCTTCCAAGTAGCCGGAACTACAGGTACACGCTACCGCACCCAGCTAAGTTTTGATTTATTGTAGAAACGAGGTCTCATCAAGTTGCCCAGGTGGGTCTCGAACCTACAGGCTCAGGCAATCCACTCGTCTTGGCCTCCCAAAGTGCTGGGGTGACAGGCTGAGCCACCGAGCCCGGCCGAAAAAGATTTTTTAGAGGATGAAATAGATTTTTTTAGAGGATAATTCTCTTTAAAAAATGATTCTTTGCTTTAAAGACAGGAAGACATCTATTTTCTAGGTTGCAGGAATTTTGGTTGCCTTGTTTATTTTCCACAACAACTTATTGAGGAAGCATTATTACCCCCATTTCACGGATTAGAAACTACGGCTCCCGTAGATGAAGTCACCAGACAAGGTCAGGCAGCTTGTTCGGAGGTAGTCCCAAAGGCCTTGTGTTTTCCCATTCTACAGAGCCGCCTTCCACAGAGTGACTTTAAATAATGAACATTTGAAATGCATTTGGAAGGCTCTTCTAATCGAAGAGACTCAATTTACAAAGATTAGATTTGCACACAATTTTGAGAACGCATCCATCGCACAAAGCATTAGGCAACAATATAAGGATAAATTGCATGGATCCCCTGCAAATAAAAAAGAAGAAAATAACAGAGGAAGTGTGGTTAATTAATGCAGTAGGAACCAAAACTCTCCAGGAGCAGGTGAACGTGCACCCCCAGAATATAACACAATAAGCGGCTTCATTAGGAAGACAATTTATGTGGTAAGAAAGATAATAGCAAGAGAGAGAGGAAAACGTAAAAACAAATTAGCCTCCTAGAAAACACTGATTTGAAGATATTTTATCATGATTGATCTGTAAGAAATCTCTCTGCAATAAGCATCCATGGACCCTAGCTTTCAGAGATCTGAAAAAATAGGTCAGCGTCTCTGGGTTAGACAGGTTTAGGTGTGAGTTTTCTCTGGAAGGAAGGGGGCTGGCTGGGTATTTTCAAAGACTCCCCTTAGTTTATGATTTCAAGGTTCCACTTACGGGAGCTTCCTATGACTGTCATTTTTAAAGCTGGTTAACTCGGTGACTTTATATTTTTTTCCCCCTCTACATTCCCCATAGGGCTTTAACTCAATCAGACCACATTTGGAGTCTTGGGTTGTTTCCTGGGCACCACATTTTCAAAGGGACATTGACCTACTCTGCCTCCAGAGAATGGAACCGACACAAATGAGTGGAAGTTGCTCAGAGAGAAATCTCTAGCCAAGATAAGAAAGCCCTATCTCCTGCTATCAGAGCCTCCTGACGAGGGAAGCAGCTGCTTTTTGAGACAGTTTGCTCCCAGGGATTGGAGACACTGGAGCAGAGGGGATTTGAACGACTGTCAAAATTGCTCTGGAAAAGATTTGTTTTTAACTACGTTTTCTACCAATTCTCACGCTGTATGGTTGATCGATCGTATCGTGCTACGAGAGACTCTGCCAAGTCCATGGCTCCTCTTCAGTTCCTTTGTCTCGGCGATCGGTCTCTCTTCTGCCCCACCTCCGACCCCAAAGGCTGGCAAACACAAAGCAGAATGACACAGTGAGACCGCCAAGGCCAGAGTGTCTGACTGTGCCGTGTCTCTTCACTGGGGGAGCGAGACGTGATGTGGCCTATCGAGTGTCAAAGAAGGGGGCTACAGGTCAATCAGGGTGATGGTGACAGCACTGGTACCTCCCAATGGCCCTTGGGCAAGTCCTCGTGCTGGCACAAGCTGAGCGGAGAGTTGGGAGAGGCTCCCATAGGCCCTCTTCCAGGGCGCTCCGTCTGGGTTAATGCACCTTCATCCAGACGCGCGTTCCCACCCCACGTGTCCCTTCTGACACCCTCCTCTCCATCCCCTAACCCCACACCACCCTCTTCAGCCCATCACCACATCCCGCCCACTTCGGATCCATCTTCACTGTCTCTGCCCTGATCCAAGCCCAGCCTCATCTGTTCCCTGGACCTGAGTCCAAGTTGCTGAAGCCACCACGATTTTTTTTTTTTAGTTGGAGTCTCACCCTGTCGCCCAGACTGGAGTGCAGTGGCATGCTCCCGGCCACCGCAGCCTCGACCTGCTGGGCTCCGGCGATCCTTCCGCCTCAGCCTTCCAAGTAGCTGGAACTACAGGCCCGCGCTACCATGCCCGGCTAATTTTTGACTTGCTGTAGAGATGAGGTCTCGCCCCAATTGCTCCTCCTGCTGGGCCGTGGTCTCCGGGAGAGAAGGTACCATGTCTGGTGTTCTTGGCAAGGCACCCTTTGAAAGATGAAGAGGCAGAAGGTGTGAGGTGCTTTCACATCCTTTCAAACCCATGATTCCGTAAGAACCATCTGGATGCAGGAGGTGGTCGTCAACATGGCTCTCTCCAGGCCTCGAACCCCCTCCCTCAGCACCCCAAAATCCCTGTAAACAGCTGATGTCAGACAGTCTACCAGTGGCAATGTTCTGGCTAAGCAGCGTCCTCACATTTCAGTTTTCTTCTGTAATACAGTGAAGGGGAGTGACAGTGGCCCTCACACTTGAGTTTAGCTAGAAGTTGAATCGAGTCCTAAATCTCTCTCTCTGAATTATAAGGGCTGCTGGGCAGCTGGAGGCTTTGGCCAGAATGATTTCGAAAGCAAAGGGAGTGACTTGAGTGCTGGGAGCCGCACACAGTCGGTGCCTCTTGGTCTGTGCACACAGGCTTTCTACTGTCGGAAAAGGGCTCCTTCACTGGGTGTCAGCATTCTGGTCATCGTGCAAGCACGAGAGACCTTGAGAAGCCTTCACCGGTCTACAGGAGCCAAGTTGCCCCTCCTCCTCCAAGCCAGCAGAGCACTTTGTCCATCCATCCACCATATTGGATGCATCACAGCATACTGCAAACGTGTGTGTGCGTGTGGTGTGTGGGAGGGTGCACGCACATGCCCATGCCTCCTTACAGAGCTGTGAGCTCAGTGAGAGCAGCGCCTCTGTCTTACAGCGGGGTTGTATTAGTCAGGGCTCACCGGCCCGGTACCAACGCCAGGCCGGGCTGTTCAGTGAGGCCCAGGAAGGTGCCTACCCTGTTTGAAACCCACAGGGCACAGACGCCCCCCTCCCTGCTAGCATCTCTGCATCTCTTTTCTCAGGTTGTCCTAATTTTTTTTTTTTTTTGGATCCTTACTTTTTAATCGCTCAATTTCTCTTCTTTGTTTTTGTAGTTAAAGGCTAACAAAGAATGAATTGGATATTTCAGCCATTTGTGGTCATCATTAATTTCACGGTCCTCTGCATTTATTAAGTCTTATTTCCTCTCCTAATCTCCTTTCCCCCTGATATTTGTTAAAGCACATCTTCTTCGCCTTAATTGCTTTGGCTGGCGTGATCTAATTCTGATTTCTCACCGCCCTTCTCTTTTCCCAGGAAGCTGTAACGGATGCAGCATGTTCTTGCTTAATTCTCCCCCTTTTCCCCGCAGACAGGAGTGTGTTTCCTTCCCCACAGCTCTCTCGCCGATCTTTGGGGAAGTTGCGTTGACTGGATTTTGTTTCTCCTCTCTCAAAATCGCCCGGGTCCGCCCGTCTTCCCCCCACAGCCAGGCAAAGCTCTCTTTGGCCCACAGCAGGTGACTTCCCTCGTGGCTCGCTGACTGAACAGACGGCTGTGCCTGGGGCGAGAAGGAAGGAGAGAGGCTGTGCAGCCAGACGGGCTTCCCGTTAGCAGCTCTGGTGCACAGGCTGGTGGCGAAGCGGACCGCGAAAGAGACTCTAGGTGCCTCGCCGGCCCGATGGCCACGGATAATTAAGTGCTCATCGTCAAGGCCCAGCCCCTTGCCGTGCGTTGAGAGCCAGATCCAAGTGTCCAGCTGGCTGTTGACCCTCTCTCCACCGGTGACCTGCGGGTCCCACCGTGATCGTGTTCCCGAGCGCTTTGTTTGTTCTTCAAGACCCACTTCACATCCGTTTTGTCCTGCCTTGACTTGTGCTTAGTCATTTGTGGGTCTGTCTCCCTTACATGTCCAAAATCTAACTCACGATCTCACTCCTTTGCCACCTAAACACACATTCAGTCCCACGGTTCCCATTTCCACTGACATCACTGCCTAAGTTCCTCCAGAGCTCCTGGCGCCTCTCGCCCTCAGCCTCCACGTGTAATAGTTCAGCAGTGGCATCTTTTGTGAGCATCCTTCTTTCCTTTCACGCTGGATGCCCCGGTTAAGCGCTTGGTGGCCACCACAAACACTGTGCGGGCCAACCCACATCTCGCCCCCTTCGTGAGCTAACGATGGCCACCAGCACCTCATGGCCCACTTCTGGAAGCTCTCTCAGAACAGGGACGTTTTCTGTTCCCAAAGTCTTCAATAAATGTCCTCGCTAGTCTCATTGGCTTGAACTGGGCCACGCACTCACCCCTGAACCCGTGAGAATAGGCAAATTGTACCACCCAGAGGAGGCCTAAGCACAGCCTTCATTCACTGCTCTGGGTTTTCTCTCGGTTACCCACATCTCCCCAGGTATGTCACTCTACCCATAACTCTGGGAGTGAAGGCTGTGGCTTAGGCCTAATCTGGCTGGTGTAATCCATGCACCCACAGCCATACGCAGATCCTGCCAGCACTGCCAAGAATGTCTAGAATCCAGCCTCTTCTATGCGTGTGGCCACCAGAAGCCTTCACACTGGTCTCCCTGCCTCCAATCTTGTTCCATAGAGTGGTCCAGATTCTTCTTCTTCTTTTTTTTTTTTTTGAGTTGGAGTCTCACTCCGTCGCCCAGACTGGCGTGCAGTGGCTGCTCCCGGCCACCGCAGCCTCGACCTGCTGGGCTCCG
>CAUYQG010141331.1:0-18685 GCA_963574415.1 Tarsius wallacei
CAGCCTGTAATCCCAGCACTTTGGGAGGCCGAGGTAAGTGGATTGCCTGAGCCCATGGGTTCGAGACCCGCCTGGGCAAGCGAGACTTCATCTCTACAATAAATCAAAAAATTAGCTGGGCGTGGTAGCGCGGGCCTGTAGTTCCAGCTACTTGGAAGGCTGAGGCGGAAGGATCGCCGGAGGACAGCAGGTCGAGGCTGCAGTGGCCGGGAGCGGCCACTGCACTCCAGTCTGGGTGACAGAGTGAGACTCCAACTCAAAAAAAAAAAAAAAAAGAAAGAAACTAGAAAACCAAGAGCAACTAGTCGCAAAATTAGTAGAAGTAAATAAATAATAAAGATCAAAGCAGAAATAAATGAAACTGAGACTAAAAAAAATACAGAAGATCAAAAAAAGTTTGTTTTTTGAAAAGATAAACAAAATCAACAAATCTCTAGCTAGACTGAGAAAAAGAGAGAAGATCCAAATAAATAAAATCAGATACAACAACAAAAAAATAACAACTGAAACCTCAGAAATCCAAAGAATCAGACCAGGCACAGTGGCTCACGCCTGTAATCCCAACATTTGGGAGGTTGAGGTGGGAGAATAACTTAAGGACAGTACTTTGAGGCCAGCTGAGACAACATAGCAAGACTCCCAACTCTACAAAAGTCTTGTTGAAAATTAGCTGGGTATGGTGTTACATGCCTGTAGTCCTAGCTACTCACAAAACTGAGGCAGGAAAATCACTTGAGCCTAGGAATTCGGAGTTCAAGGCTGTAGCGTGCTATATGATTATACCACTGCACTACATCCTAAATGACAGAGAGATCCTATCTCAAAAAAAAAAAAAGAAAGAAAAAAAGGAAGGAAGGAAGGAAATAAAAGAATCATAAGAAAATATTATGAACAGCTATATACCAACATATTGGAAAGCCTAGAAGAAATGAATACATTCCAAACACATACAACCTACCAAAGTTAAACTATGAAGAAATAGAAAATTTCAATAAATCAATAACTGAGAATGAGATAAAAGCTGTAATAAAAAGTCTCCCATCAAAGAAAAGCTCAGGACTTTATGGCTTCACTGCTGAATTCTACTAAATATTTAGGGAAGAAATAATACCAATTCTACTAAAACTCTTCAAAACAATTAAGAGGAGGAAATATTTCCAAATTCTTTCTATGAAATCAGTCTTATCCTGATAACAAAACCAAAGACACAGCAAAAAAATTAAGCTACAGGCCAATCTCACTGACGAATGTAGATGAGAAAATTCTCAACAGAATATCAGTAAACCCAATCCAACAGCATATTGAAGAGATCATTCACCATGATGAAGTGGGATTCAGTCAGGGAGGAAAGAATGATTCAACATACGCATATAAATAAATGTGATACACCACATCAATGAAATCAAGAACAAAATCCATATGGTCATCTCAACAGATGCAGAAAAAGTATTCCATAAAATTCAACAACCCATTATGATAAAAAAAAAAAAAACTCTCATCAAATTTGTTATAGAAGGAACATACCTCAACACAATAAAGGCCATATATGACAAAGCCACAATTAACACCATACTGAATAGGAAAAACATTGAAGGCTTTTCCTTTAAAATCTGGAACAAAACTATGATGTCCACCTTTATCCCTTTTATTCAATATACTACTGTAAGTCCTGGCCAGAAAAATTAGGCAAGACAACAAAATAAAAGGCACCCAAATTGGAAATAAAAAAGAAAAATCAACCTTGTTCACAGATGATATCTTATACTTAGAAAAACCTAAAGATGTCACCAAAGAAAACTGTTAGAGCTTATAAATAAATTCAGTAAAGTTGCAGAATACAAAATCAATGTAACAGTCAGTAGCATTTGATACGCACCAACAGCAAGCAATCTCAAAAAGAAATCAAGAAAGCAACCCTATTCACAATAGCTAAAAATAATGCAAAATACCTAGGAATCAATTTTACCAAAGAAGTGAAAGATCTATATAAAAAGAACTATAAAGCATTGATGAAAAAATTGAAGAGAAAACACACAAACCTATTCCATGCTCATGGATTGGAAGAATTAATATTGTCAAAATGACAAAAGAAGCCAAAGCAATTTACAGATACAATGCAACCCCTATCAGAATACCAGGGACATTCTTCACAGAAATAGAAAAAAAAAAAATCCTAAAATTTGTACAGAACCACAAAAAGATCCCAAATAGACAAAGCAATTCTGACAAAAGAGAACAAAGCTGGAGGCATCACATTATCTGACTTCAAAATAGACAACAAAGCTATATAACTAAATCAGCAAGGTACTAGTATAAAAATGGACATATAGACCAATAAAACAAAATACTCAGATAAAAATCTACGCACTTATAGCAAACTTATTTTCGAAAAAATGCCAAGAACCTAAAGTAGGGAAAGGACAGTCTGCCAATAAATAGTGTTGGGGAAACTGGATACCCATATGTAGAATGAACCTAGACCCCCATCTATCACCATATATAAACATCAAATCAAAATATATTAAACAACAAAATCTAAGACCTGAAGCTATAAAACTACTGGAAGGAAACATTGGGGAAACACTCCAGGACACTGGTCTGGGCAAAGATTTTGTGTGTGTGTTAAGATCTCAAAAGCATAGGTATCAAAAGTAAAAATAGGTAAATGGAATTGTAACAAGCTGAAAAGCTACTGCACAGCAAAGGAAACAATCAACAAAGTAAAGAGACAACCCACAGAATCAGAGAAAATATTTGCAAACTATCATCTATTTGACTAGGGATTAATAACCAGAGTATATACAGAACTCAAATAACTCAATAGCAAAAAAACCCGAATAATTTGATTTTTAAATGGGTAAAATACCTGAACGACATTTTTCAAAAGAAGACAAAATGGCCAACAGGTATGTAACAGAATATTCAACATTACTAATCAACGGGGAAATAAAACCACAATGAGATGACATTTCACCCCAGATAGAATGGCTTCCATCAAAAAGAAAGGCAATAACAGACGCTGGTGAAGATGTGGAGAAAGGGAAACCCTCAGATGCTGTTCATGAGAATGTAGATTAATACAACAATTACAGAAAACAGTATGGAGGCTCCTCAAAAAACTAAAAAAATAGAGCCACCATATGATTGAGCAATCACACTGCAGGATATAAATGCAAAATACTGTAAATTAGTATATCAGAGGAATATCTGCACCCCATGTTTATTGTGGAACGATACACAATAGCAAAGATAAGGAATCAACTTAAAATACATGAACAGATAAGTAAAGAAAGAAAATATGGTGTGTATACACAATGGAATATGATTCAGCTGTAAAAAGAATGAAATCCTGTCATTTGCAGAAACATGGATAAAACTAGAACTCATTATGTTAAGTGAAACAAGCCAGGCACAGAAAGACAAATATCACATGTTCTCACTCATATGTGGGATCTAAAAAAGTGGATCTTATGAAGATAGAGAGTACATAGGACAAAAATGGAAGTGAGGAGGGGTACAGACAAAAAAAAAAAGAATAATAAATGAGAGGAGATATCTGTTTCTAACAATAAAGAAAAGTAGAAAAGAAAAAAAAAGAAACAAAACGTTACAACTGAAGTCCAAACCCCCAACAAAATGTTACAACTGAAGTCCAAACTCTCTCCCCTGCCTTTCCCTCACCAGAATAACCACTTTGTCGAAGTTGGTGTGTATCATTCTCATGAACGTTCTTAATCTTTCTTCTATATGTATGCATCATAAACAACATACAATATCATTCAGGGTGATTTCTAATTTGTATAGCTAGCATCAAACTGTTCACTTCTAGATATCTGTCCTAGGGAAGCTTTTACACATTTGCACAGGAAGACATATGCATTATAGTACTATTCATTTTAGTGCCATTTGCAATAGCAGAATGGAAAGTGGATATAACCTAAGATCCATCAGTAGGGAAATGGATAAATAAAACTGTGGTTTACTCATGTCCTATGATACCATACAGAAGTTAAAATAAATGAGCTAGATCTACATGTATCAACACAAATAAATCTCAAAAATAGTGTTGAGTGAATAAGGTAAGTTGCAAAAGTATACATGCAAGATGATACCATCTATTTGTCTATTTAATCATTTGTAACTCAGCTTTCTCATGTCTCATGTTTCTTCATATTTGAAACACAGATCACAAAATATTTCACAATTATTTCAATTAAATATTTTTTTCAGTTTGCAAAGTATTTTTGTATATACAATATCATTAATAAAGGCAAATGGGAAGATAAAGGTCTAATATTGTAAAGTGCTTATTCGTTTTGGGAGTCCTGAGAATTTTTAGCAAAGACTTGTTTAGTTTGAGAAAGCTACTTGGATGGGCTGTATTCTTATCTCTGGGACCACCCTACTCAATACCTAAAGCCCATTAATTAGCTTAATCCCCTGAGCTTGGTTGAGCCTCTTAATCAGTTACTCCTTGAACCAAAGAAGTAAGAGCAGGAAGTCACAACCAGGAAGGGCCTCTCTTGGTGCTTCCTCTACAGATATATCACACTATAAACAACCTGAACATTTCAACAATACTGCTCAGAGGAAAGCATAACATAAATTTCTTGTTTCAACTTTTAAAATTCCTCTAGAATATAGATTGATTCTGCTTTCTTCACATAGTGGTGCCTCAAGAATATAGTTTGTTTTGTTTTGTTTTTGAGTTGAAGTCTCACTCCATCACCCAGGCTGGAGTGCAGTGGCACACTCACAGCCACCCCAGCGTCAACCTGCCGCGCTCTGGCGATCCCTCTGCCTCAGCCTTCCAAGTAGCCAGAATTACAGGTGCGCACTACCACGCCCGGCTTACTTTTTATTTATTGTCGAGACGAGGTCTCGCCAAGTTGCTCAGATTGGTCTCAAACCCGTGGGCTCAGGCAATCCATTCGCCTCGGCCTCCCAAAGTGCTGGGATTACAGACTAAGCCGCCAAGCCCAGTCAAGAATATAGTTTTAATACATGGTTCTTCCTAATTCTTTTCTCTTGTCGTGGAAAAGCCAAACAATTTTAAGGCAGAAAATAGAGTTTATCTTTGTATCCTCCAGGGCCTGGTTTTTGTGCATGAAGTTTGCTTAAGTGTATCAGGCAGTACAGAGTAGTAGAAAGCAGGCAAGGTCTGACATCAGACTAAGCAGGCATGGCTTCAAGTCGTGGATCTCCTATTTACTGAGTCATGGATCTACCAACTGACCTTGGGCTGGGGTTGCCTGGTCATTTAGACTTAGCAAATAAGAATCCAGGACACCCACTTAAAATCCAGGAACATACTTATACAAAAACGTGTTCACTGTTTATCTGAAAATAAAATTTAACCAGGCATCCTATATTTTCATCTGGTGATTCCACTTTGAGAAAATTACTTGTCTGTGTTTCAGGCAGTTTTTCCCGGGAGAAATGACCCACAGGCAAACAGCATTCCCTAATCAGTCCTCACCTATTCTGTTTCTCCAGATGGGATCAGGCTATTGATACATAATGCCCTGAAATCAGAGGCCCTAAACAACTTTCTTAGGACAGCCCTGCACAATGAAAAAAGTCCCTCCCAAAACACGAATTGGGTCTTGCTTATGAAACACTGTGGATGCCAGTGGGATAAGGGCAACTGTACTTATTCTATTGTGTATTTAATATTGGATGGGAATTATTCTCTTCCCACCTTCTTTGACTATGTAGGATCCTATCCCACACATGAAACTGGAATGATGAAGTGAAAAGGTCACAAGTTAAAGATTGAGCAGAAATCACTTTAAGTCTATTGCCATCAATACAATGACGGGCAACAAATCCCCATAATCCAATCCTTTTTGAGAGAGGCTTCCTGTGTAACTCAGAACTAGTTAAGGCAGGACAGTAGATAAATGAATGCTTTTTTGTTCCATGTTATTATTTTTCCAATATAATTCACTATCTAAACTGCAAGCTTTGTAGGAATATTCAGAAGGTACACCCAAATCTAATACTGCTGAAGAGCATTGCAAGGAGGGAGGATAAGGGGGTTCTTCTTTTATGTCTGCTCTGGAACAGTTGATTATTCAGTAACCAGAACTTTTGGTCTATCTGCATTTGTGGGTATAATAGCTTGTACTACAAATGGTCATTTCCCCTCTTAAACTCAGTTACCCTCCTCAGTCTGGTCATACATTTAGCTAAAAGAAACACTAGCGGTTCCACAAATAACCCTCTGAGGTTCTCTTCAACATCACCCAAGGTGGTGGAAGCTTTGGGGTCAGACACCTGCATTCAAATTCTGACTATATTACTTACTTACTAGCTCTGTTATCCTGGAAAGGTTTTCAATCTCTTTGTGCCTGTTTCCTCATCTAAAATGAAGATAGTAATAAATACCTCGAAAAGTTATCATAAGAATTAGAGGAATACTATATGTTAAGCATTAAGCACAATGTTAGACAACAGGTGTTCAATAAATACCTATTATTACTGTGATCCCCTCAGTAAAGCACCCCTTCTGACTTCACGTCAACACAATTACAGGCAGGCTAAAGTTAGCCTTGAATAACCTGTGTCTGGACAATCAAGGGAATGGCCAGTTTATATCCTAGCTTAATAAAGCCTTCCAGAAAGCATGTACAAATGCACACACACACATACTCCAAGCAAAATGACTGGGATAGCATTTCACATATAATTAAGATTCACATATGAAATATACATACTGAAAGAAAATAATTTTAAGCAATGTATTAATTTGAAAAATGTGATTCACAAATTCTCAGGATATTATGCTCAGATGCCAGTGCCAATTACAAATGCCATCTTTGAGCACAGAACCATCTGTAGAATGACTGCTATTAAAGGGATAAAATAAGTGTCTATCTTAGGTTGTGTCTGTAAAGAGTATTTCACTGAGTTTTACAAGTAGATGGCATTATCTCCATATTTTGTGAATTTCAGTATCCTCCCTAGCCAGTTACATCCAACTGCTTAGTACTTTTGATTCATGATTGTACTTGGCAGCATCATTTGACCCTCAACATCCACGGTGACCTCTTCCATGCAGTTCCCTAGTACACAGAGACAGAAAAACTAAAAACTCTATTTCCCAGCCTCTCTTGCAGCTAGAATTCTGGATGTGAATTACATTCAGTCAATGAGGTGAACCTGCACAAGACATGGAATATGAGAAGCGGCCAAAGAGGATCTTCCTACTGCTGTTGGCACTGTTGTTCGAATGTCACTAATCATTCCTGAGCTCTGTGGGGTGAGAGGTGGTGGTGGCAACCTCTGTGGTTACAGAGGTTAGAGTGACAACCTCCTAGCTTCTGGGTCACAGTTATGGTGGTGTGTTGCCCTGACCCCAAGTCTTCCAGCCCTTCTAAGGATTTTAAAGCAATGAAAACTGACTGACATAATTCCCTTGGTGCTTTCCACCAAAATACTTTGACAGCAGTTAGGCATAAATGCTACTTCCACAGAGTCTGAGAATATAGCCCCAAGTGAGACCTCGAATGCATTAAATGTCTGAAGTTCATCTTTTATTTCTGAAATTAATGCAAAATTAATGCAAAATTTCATTTTCATACAAAAAAAAGCTTAAACTTAATTGCCTTCAAATAAAACATATGCTAGAGAAAGACCTGCTATGCTTATTTGTGTATCATAGATCAGTGGTTCCCAAACCAGGATATGCATCAGAATATGTGCAGAGCATCAATAACTACAGGTTGTCAAGACGCATGCCATACTTTTGAAATGAGAATCTCAGAAAAGACATGGTGGTCCATGGTAGCAGCATTTTTTACAGTTCCCCAGTTGATTCGCATGTGCAACCAGGTTTGAGAATTATTTGTTTGGATTATCAGGAAAATATGTGCCTGGAGTATATGTCCTCAGTTTCCTTAAAAAGATGTTTTCAGTGAATTAGTTGTGATTTGATGCTTTTGTTGTATTGTTATAGAGGATAAATAGAGAAAATATTAAGTGAAAGGTGTCTATGTCTTTTATAAAAATATAATAAAGACACATTTTCCAATATGTCACTCAAAGTGATTTATATATTATGTCATGCGATAAATTTCTTATAGCATCCTTACTTTGGTAGAAATAGAAAGAACAAAGAAAACATATTTTCCTTCCTCCATTGGGTACCAGAAAGCTCAGAGATAAACTCCATGCTATATTCAGTAGAGAAGTTATTTCATACCTCAGGTAATGTTACCTAATTTCTTTTAAACAGTTATCTCTTTCCTTCTAAACAACTTGTCTTTTTTAGTTTATATGTTTGTTTTTATTGTTTCATTTTTTAAATATTGTAAACAGTTTAGATACTTCTGTTATTTTGATTTTTTTATTTTAAAGATGTGGGGTATAATTCAGGGTTAGGTATACAAATGTTCATTATGCAGGTATCCTTTTTGATGAGGTGTGCCCCCCTCCTCTGGCAGAATCCCACTACTGTCAATCATGCCCCCCCCCCCCAGCAGTTTCCCACTACTGCCAATCCTTTTCTAATAGTATTAAGATAATTGTTCAAGGTCCACTTATGAGTGAGAACATGTGATACTCAGTTCTTTGTTTCTGTGATAGAACACTCAGTATTATAGCCTCTAAGTCCATCCAAGTTGCTGTGAAGTTCATAATTTTGTCCTTCTTTATGGCTGTGTAATATTCCATCATGTATATGTACCACATTTTTTATCCAGTCCTTTTTTGATGGGCAGCATGGTTGGTTCCATGTTTTTGTTATTGTGGATAATGCTGCAATAAACATACGTGTGCAGGTATCTTTTTCATAGAGTGATTTGAGTCCCTCCGGGTATATTCCCAGTAGGGGGATAGTGGGGTCATATGGAAGGTCTATTTTTAAATCTTTTAGGAACTGCCAAACTGTTTTCCACAGGGGTTGTACTAGTTTACACTCCCACCAACAGTGTGGAAGTGTTCTCTTTTCCCCACATCCTCTCCAGCATCTGTTGTTTTTTGAGTTATTGATGATGGCCATCCTGACTGGAGTTAGGTGGTATCTCAGTGTGGATTTAATTTGCGTTTCTTTGATGACTAGTGAGGCTGAGCATTTTTTCACGGATCTGTCGGCTGCTCATATGTCTTCTTTTCAGAAGTGTCTATTCATATCTTTAGCCCACTTTGTAATGAGGCTGTTTTTTTTCTTTTCAGAATGTATGAATTCCTTGTAGATCCTTGATGTTAGGCCTTTGTCAGACAAGTAGCTGAAAAATATTTTTTCCCAGTCTGTGGGCTGTCTCCCTGCTTTCTTGATAGTTTCTTTGACTTTGCAGAAGCTTGTCAATTTGATGAGGTCCCACTTGTCTTCTTTTTTGCTGAGGATTGTTTTGGCTATTTGTGGTCATTAATGTTTCCATATGAATTCCTGTATTGTCATTTCCAGGTCTCAGAAGAATGCTGCTGGAAATTTAATGGGTATTGCATTAAATCTGTCGACTGCCTTGGGTAGGATGGATATCTTAACAATGTTGATTCTTCCAATCCATGAGCGTGGAATATTTTTCCATTTGTTTGTGTCATCTTTGATTTCTTTGAGAAGTGTTTTGTAGTTTTCATTGCAAAGGTCTTTCACATCTCTGGTTAGGAAGATGCCAAGGTATTTCTTTGTGTATGTGTGTGTGTGTGTGTGTGTGTGGCTATTGTAAATTGGATCGCGCTTTTTATTTGGGTTTCTGTTTGTTTATTGCTGGTATATAGAAATGAGACTTTTGCACATTCATTTTATACCCTGAAACTTTGCCAAAGTCCTTTATCAGTGCAAGGAGGTTTTTGACAGATTCTCTCTTTTTTTTGAGGTATGGAATCATGACGTCTGCAAAGAGGGATAACTTGACTTTCTCTTTTCCTATTTGGATACCCCTGACTTCCTTCTCTTGTCTGATTTCTCTAGCTAGGACTTCCAAAACTGTGTTGAACAGGAGGGGTGAGAGTGGGCATCCTTGTCTTGTTCTGGTTTTCAGGGGAAATGGTTCCAATTTCTATCTGTTTAGCAGTATGCTGGCTGTGGGTTTCTCGAAGATGGCTCTTACTATTTTGAGGTATGCTCCATCTATGCCTAGATGTTCAAGGGTTTATATCAAGAAGGGGTGCTGGATTTTATCAAAAACTTTTTCCACATCAAATGATAAAATCGTGTGTTTTTTGTTTTTACATCTGTTGATGTATTTAATTACGTTTATGGTCTTACGAATGTTGAGCCAGCCCTGAATCACAGGGATGAAGCCTACTTGATCGCGGTGGATGATTTTTGAGATGTGTTGTTGGATCCGGTTTGCTAGGATCTTGTTGAGAATTTTGGCATCTATGTTCATCAAGGGTATTGGCCTGTAGTTCTCTTTCCTTGTTGGATCTTTACCTGGTTTGAGTATCAGTGTGATGCTAGCCTCATAAAATGATTTGGGGAGAGTTCCATCTTTCTCAATTGCCTGGAATACTTTCAATAAGATTGGTATCAGTTCCTCCTTGTATGCTTTGTAGAATTCTACTGCAAAGCCATCTGGCCCAGGGCTTTTTTTTTTTTTTTTGCCAGTAGTTTTCTTATTACATAGTCAATCTCTGGCTTGTTATTGGTCTATTTAGGGTCTCAATTTCTTTTTGTTTCAACCTGGGGAGGTTGTGTGATGTCAGAAAGTCCTTCATTTCCTTTAGGTTTTCAAGTTTGTTTCCATACAAATGTACATAGTAATCTCTGATAATCTTTTGCATTTCTTCTGGGTCAGTTGTGACTTGATCTTTGTGTTTCTGAGTGCAAACGGTTTTGAATGTGAATGTGGAAGGGATATAATTTACAAGTTAATAATTGGCGCTCTTTGGCTTTTTTCTGTTCAAGATGAATGACAGAATTGATTATACTGTGCAGCAATTATATTCTGTATATGAAGGTCTCAAAGGTTGTGCTAACATACACTGTCTTTCTTTCATTATTTATTCAGACTAAATTATCATTTGAAAAGAAAGAGACAACAGAAAAATATACAAAGTAGAAAATGTAAGTCCACCTATACTATAACACTACTCCCTTTTCCACAACATAAATAAACCACTTAAAGCAAATTTTTATATGGTCTCCCTGATCTTATTTTCTGAACGTATAATAGCAAATGTATATTTAAAAATAAGATTGTATTTTACATATTGTTTCTCTTGCTCTGTTTTTCTTAGAAACCAGCTGGGATATCCTTCCATGTTTACTTTATGCATTATTTTTAACAGTTACATACGATTTAGTTGTATGGATGTGTCATAATTTATTTCACGAGTTCTCTGCTGGACATAAACTCTTTTAGACAGCAACATGGATCAACATGGTGTTTCCATTGGGAATGCAGGGGAGAGAAGTTAAAAGTTCGTTTCTAAGATACGGTCGTTTTACCATTTAGTGTCTTACTTCCAGTGACATTGTTAACTATATGTAGCTCAGAGTCCTCCAATAAAAATATTGCAATACAAGTGAAGTTGAGAGATAAAAATATGGTAAGAACTCAGTAAGTGATACATTAAACCAACTACACAATGCCAACACATCTTTTTTTTTCTTTTTTTTCTTTTAAAGATGTGGTGTACAATTCAGGGTAAGGTGTACAAATGCTGACTATGCAGGTGACCTCGTTGATGAGGTATATGCCAACACACCTTAAATGGGCATTTTATTTTCTCTTAGTTGATTCTAATACATGATCCTTTTTTTAAAAACCCATACCACCCAGATAGCTCAAGGTGCCCAGCAGGGATTTTCTTTTACAATCAATCAACACACACATTTTTAAGACAGTGATCTATCCAGTGAATTAAAAAAAAAGAAGAGCATTTTGTGGCTTGGCTAGAACTGTGATCACCAAGCTGTTCACATTGCAATTTATAAAAACCTAGTCCAGATCCAAACCAAGGACTCTCCAGGGGAGTGTAGGCGGGTCAAGAGGGACAGGTAACACTCACAGGAGACCAGAAGCATTCTGTCATCATAAGCTTGGTTCATGTAACAATAAAAAGTGAACTCTTGACAAATATATATAAAGAGAATGTCTTATATGCCTGGCATCTCCATTGACCAACAAGCTGTTTTTCTTCGGGGAGTAAAGAAGTAAACACAGGCAAATAACTGATTCTGTTTGGTAGGAAAGTACTGTACGTGACCACAGACATCTTGCTAACTATATTTTATCTTGGAATGTGTGTTTGGGGTGGAGGAGGACGGCTTACGTGTCACATTTATACCCAGGTCTTCTGACTCCTATTCATCCATATCCATTCGTTCCTACATCAATCCATTTAACAGATAATCATTGCCAGGGCACTTCACTACACCCCACTTTCAGAGCACATAGTAGAGAGAAATCTATTAAACTACTACCAACTCAGATGTGGCTAAGGCATTGACCTAGTGCAACTTGCTCGAACTGAAGTTTCTCAGTTTATGGAGCTATAACCAACCCCTCTAGGATATGGTGGAAGCTGTAGATAGTCTTACCCCCCCCAAAAAATGCTCATACACACACATTTCAGGAGTTCCATAGACCGCATTTAACAAAATAGTATTTATTTCGATAAAAGCAATTCATAGAATGAAACAGCCAAATGGCATTTTATCTTCATTCCTTTGTATAACTTTTCATATAAATGTATTCACAAAGCAAAAACAATCCTTTGTTAGATCTCACATCCTGCTTTTCAAATCAAAAAATAAGGTCACCTTACTTACAAAAGGCCCCGCGGAAACTCATTCTAAAAGTGCTCCTCTACTGCCATCTTGTGGAATGTTTGTTGAAGGGACAATAAAAGGCTACAAGGTTTGGTTGAGTTTTTTTTGCTTTTTGTTTTCTTTTAATTTTCACATATCCCTCACCTATGTTTGCCAACTGTTAACATCTTGCCACACATGCTCTATTTCTCTAAGGACACACCCACACCCACACTTTCTCTTTTCAAATCATAGAAAAGTAGCCTGCTTTCCTCATGACACTTCACTGTAAAATATTCCACCATGTATTTTCCAAGAATAAGATGATCCCCTCTTTAATCACAACACCAACACACACCTAAGACAATCACCATAAATTCAACATCATACAACATTCAGTCTTTGCTAAAATTTAATCTTCCATTCCCGAAAATATCCTATATAACTTCTGTTTTTTCATTATAAGAGCCACTCAAGATTCACTCAGAGCATTTGGCTATTGTGTCACTTTATTCTCCTACAGTTCAGAACAATTCCCTGACTTCCTCTGTTCTTCATGACATCAAATCATTTAGAGCCCAGGTCAGACGTACTGCCTCATACCCACATTCTAGAATTGCCTATTTCCTCGTAATGATATTTAGATTAAAAAATTCCAGCAAGAACATCATACAAAGGACATCGTGTACTTCCCACTGGGTCATATTGCAGGCACATAGTATCAGGTCAAACCACTATTGGCACTGTCAAGCTTGATCACTTGGTTAATGTGGTGATCACTAGACTCTTCCATCGTGAGAGCACATTTTCCCATTTTAAAAGTAATCTGGAGTGACAGTTTGAGACCTGTTTTCAACAACATTTTACCCAGTCATGTTAGCCTCCTCTGATAATTCTTTCTTAAGAAAATTATTACTTTGGGAGTTATAAAATATCACTTTTCTAACTACATTTTTCCTTTTACATTTAGGAGCTGACATTCTGTTTAAAAAAAAAAACACAGAGGTTGGGAATGGTGGCTTAACATCTGTAATCCTAGTGCTTTGGTAGGACAAAGCAAGGGGATCCTTGAGGCCAGGAGTTGAAGACCAGCCTGGGCAACATAGCGAGACCCCATTTCTACAAAATTATTTTCTTAAAAAGTTAGCTGGGCATGCTGGCACACACCTATAGGTTTGCTACTTGGGAAGCTGAGACAAGAGGATTGCTTGAACCCAGGAGTTCAAGGCTGCAGTGGGCTGTAATTGAACCACCACTGCACTCAAGCCTGGGCAGTAGAGCAATAACCTGTCTATAAATAAATAAATAAATAAATAAATAAATAAATAAATAAATAAACAAACAAACAAAAGCACACAAACAGAACTTCCTTCTCCTTTCCTTTTATTTATTTTGAATATCACGATGGATTTAGGGGTTTTTTCTTAACTCAGTATATTATAAACTATTAATCATCATTAAGTTTTCTGATGTTCAAATTATCCCAGACTTAGCCAGTAGCTGTACTTTCAAATTGATTCTTGTGTCCTTATGACATGGTCGCATCATTCTCTGATCACTTTCTTACTTCCTGGTACAGAAAAATATCTAGGCTCATGTTGTATTTGTAGTTTCAATGGAATCAGTCATTTCTCCAAAAAACCAGGTTGATTTTAGTAGGAAATTATGTATAGAAACAAAGATCTGAGAGTTAGGTTTGTTCACTGCTACTACAGGGTTATTGCTTCTATATCCTGTCATTGGACAGAGATAAGAAAAAATACACACCCACATACACACACACACACATACACACATATCTTAATTATAAATTCAGAAGTTTTTAAAACTATGATTGAGTAACTTATAGCCAAGATAAATACCCCAGCAAGAAAAAACTAGAAAAGGCATGTTTTTATAAACATGTTTTGAGAAGGAATCAGAGGGCTACTAAGAATTTGAGAGACTAGATCCAGAAGAAGAAGAGCTCACTAAGGTGAGGCTTGCTTTCTAGATACTTCTTTTCCTTCTTGATATTTATGGAATGAAGCATGAGACAGAGAAGCTAGCAGAACAGCTTTAGGTCACCTCAAGAAATGGGGGAGACTAAAATCTGGAGCTGCCAAGACAGCGGGATGTTGAGGGAACAAAATCCCAGAGAGATAAGGTTGGCACAGAATAGAACCCAGCACTTGGAAACCAGCTTTCTCCTAGAGGCATTCACAGTTTAAGGTGTTCAGAAAATGAAGCTAAGAAGCCATGCAAAAAGCATCAGCAAAACAGAGCAAGCCTATGACAGGCTCACAGTGCTGCAGAAAGAAAAACTGGAATTCATAACCTGACAAATGGGATGAGCCCAGCAAACAGCTCTGATTCCTAGTTAGAACTCCAAGAGGGCTACACCTTAGAAGTGGGGTGAACCAGAGGTAAACTGGGACATACACAGAACTGCAAAGTAGCCTTGAGTCAGCAAAGTCCCAGGTTAAATTAGGGCAATCTGAACCTGTGCTCTCTGAGAGAGGAAAGGGCAATCCTTTCTGGAGGAAGATAACATGATGTGGTGTCACTATATCTTTTCATACATAATATTGGGTATTCAATCAAAATTTACTGGCATGCAAAGAACCTAGACCAAGGGAAAAAGAGAGGACAGAAATAGAAACACAGATCATAGTGGAGTTATCAGACTCAGCCTTTAAAATAATTGTGATGGGCCAAGTGCAGTGATTCACATCTGTAATCTCAGCACTTTGGGAAGCTGAGGCAGGAGGATCACTTGAGCCCAAAAGTTAGAGACCAGCCTGGGCAACATAGCGAGACCTTGCCTCTACAAATATAATAACAATGATGATGATGATGATGATGATAATAATAATAATAATACAAAAATTAGCTGAGCGTGGTTGCATGAGCCCGTAGTCCTAGGAGGCTGAGGTAGAAGGATCATCTGAGCCCAAAGAGGGAGGCTGTGGTGAGCTGTAATCATGCCACCGCACTCCAGCCTGGGCTACAGAGTGAGATCCTGACTCAAAATGAATACATAAGTAAATAATAAAATATTTTAGAAAAAAAATTGTGATGAATAGGTTCAAGAAAATACATGGCAAAAGACAGAATGTCACCGGAGAAATGGAATCTATAATTAAAAAGCCAAATGGAAAGTCTGGAACAGAAAATAAAATAGCTAAAATTATGAGCTCAACAGATGGATTTAACAGCAGATTGGGCAAAGTTGAAAACAAAATTAGTGCACTAAATATCTAGAAAGAGGCATGGAAGTAAAAATGGCTAGGCATTCCTGAAAAGAGTGTAAGAAACATATAAGATACAGTGGGAAAGTCTAACATAAGTGTAGCTGAGGACCTAAAAAAAAGAAGAGCAAGAGAATGGGGCAGAAGCAGCCCTAGAGGAAGTGGAAAAATTCCTTAAGAAACACAACTCAATAAAACTGACACAAGAAGAAATAGTCCTAGATTTATGAAAGAACTGAAACCTATTATTAAAAGTCTCCCGACAAAGTAAGACTCCAGGCCTAAATGGCTTCACTGAAGAAGTATTTCAAACACTTAAAAAAGAAATAACGATGATCTTACACAAACTCTTCCAAAACTCAGAAAAAAGGAACACTTGCCATCTTATTTTATGAAGCCAGAATAACTCAAACTCGAAAAGAATATTTCAAGAAATAAAAATTACATATAAATACTATGAGTGTGTGTAAATCTAATCTAGCGATATTTAACAATGATAATATATCATAAGCAAGTGAAGACTATGGAAAAATCTAGTCATGTAACTCACAATATTAAAGTTAAAAATCTCACAGGATCACCTCAATAGATACAGAAAAGGCATTTGATAAAATTCAACTTTCACTCGTGATTTAAAAAAAAAGCCCTTAGTAAACTTGGAAAGGAAGAAAACTTTCTGAGTCTCAATAAATAGTAGCTACAAAAAACCTACACAAAACACCAGAATTATTGTTAGCTTATTTTTTAAATTTCCCATAAGATCAGGAACAAAAGAAGGATGTCTTCCAGCAATGTTTCCATTCAATGCTGTATTGGAGATCCTAGTCAGCATAATCAGGCAAAACGATATAAAAGATATAAGGGTTGGAAACAAACAACCCAAAAACCTAAAGGATCTACAGACAAGCTGAATTGATAGGGGTTTTTGACAAAATTGATATAAGTTAAAAATATAAAAATCAATTTCAATTTTCTGGATTAGGATATTAAGTACAATTTTTAAGTACAATATCTCTAAAAATTCATCAACTATCTAGGAATAAATCGAACACAAGATCTGTAAAAAATATAAAACATTGTTGAGAAAAATTAAAGAAAGCCCATCTAAATGTAGACATATGCCATGTTTATAGGTAGGTGTTTCGATATGGTTAATATGTCAATTCCTCCTAATTTGATATATGGAGTCAATATCACAATAAAAATTGCAGCAAGTTTTTAAATAAAAATTAATAAGCTCATACTAAAATTTATATGGAGATACAAAAAGCCAAGAATAGCCAAAACAAGCATAAACAGAGATGGAGAATTTACAAAACCAGATTATCAAGACCCACTATATAGCTATAATAATTAAGATAGTGTGATATAGAGAAAAGGATAGATAAATAAATCAATGGAGTAAAATAGAAAGTATAGGAAAAAAAACACAGTGATATGATCATCTGATTTTTGGCAAAGGCTTCACTGAGGTGCAATGGGAAAAATAACGGCTTTCTCAATAAGTGATCCTGGCCCAAACGGATGCCCATAGGGACACCATATGATACCAAAAGCACAGGCAACCAGAGAAAAAATGGATTAATTGAACTTCATCAAAACCAAAAAAAAAAAAAAAAGTGTTTCAAAGGACATTAGCAAGATAGTGAAAAGATAACCTCTGGGATAGAATAAAATATTTGCAAATCATATATCTAATAAGTGAATGTTATCCAGAACATATAAATGACTTTTACAATTCAACAATGAAAAGACAACACGATTAAAAACTGGGCAAAGGATTCAAGTAGCCTTTTCTCCAAAGACGATATAAAGTTGACCAACAAGCACAGAAGAAAATGCTCATCAACAGAAACCATTAGGGAAGCGCAAATTAAAATCACAATGTAATGTCACTTCATACCCAATAGAATTGCTACAAGCAAAAGAGAAAACAAGCGTCGGTGAGGATTTGGAAAAATTGGAACCTTTATACATTGTTAGCTTGGCCATTCTTCAAAATGTTAACACTTGCATAGCTAGCCTGAATTGTACCCCACATTTTTAAAATAAAATAAAATAAAAATGTTAAGCATGGTGATATCATATGACCCAGCAATTCCACTCCTAGGTATATATGCCCAAGAGTTAAAAAACATATGCTTATACAAAAATTTGTTCATGAATGTTCATAACAGCAGTATTCATTATAGCCCCAAATTGGAAGCAACCCAAATGTTCAACAAACTAATGAATTTAGGATAAAGCAAAGGTGGTATATCCATGCAGTGGTATATTAAGCTATTAAAAGGAATGAACAACTGATACATGCCACAACTTGAATGAAGTTTGAATACATTATGCTAAGTAAAAGAAGCCATATCATATGACTTCATTTATATGACATGTCCAGAAAGAGCTAATTCATAGAGACAGAAAGTAGATTACTGGTGGACCACGGTTGGAGGGAAAGGTTTGGAGAAGCTAGCAATGGAGAGTGACTAGTAATGAGTACAGGGTATCTCTGTGGAGTGAAGAAAATATTCTGGAATTAGCTGGTGGCTATCAATGTAAAACTTTGTGAATATACTTTTAAAATCCCATTGAGGCCGGGCTCGGTGGCTCAGCTTGTAATCCCGTGCTTTGGGAGGCCGAGGTGAATGAATTGCCTGAGCCCGCCTGGGCAACTTGGCGAGACCTCATCTCTACAATAAATCAAAAAAATTAGCCGGGCATGGTAGCGCGTGCCTGTAGTTCCAGCTACTTGGAAGGC
>CAUYQG010141333.1:0-18018 GCA_963574415.1 Tarsius wallacei
CACCTACCACGCCCGGCTGATTTTTTGATTTATTGTAGAGATGAGGTCTCGCTTTCCCAGTCGGGTCTCGAACCCGCGGGCTCAGGCAATCCATTCACCTCAGCCTCCCAAAGGCGCGGGATTACAGGCTGAGCCACCGAGCCCGGCTTCCACCTCCTCCTTCTAAAGGTTTTTTATTCCCTGGGTAATTGAGATTATTAAAATTGTCTTCTTTGTGGTGAACCAAACTAATTTTGCTCTTAGTTGTCTTGAGTTCTGTAAAATAAATCAACCGCCCCCTCACCCTTCTCTCTCTCTCTCTCTGTCTCTCTCTGTCTCTCTCTTTTTCTGAGGCCAGCTGTTGAGTTCTTCTTTGGTCAGGCTTCCCTCTCTTTGGTTCTTCAGCTGCCCTCTATATGGCATGGCCCTCGTTACCTTCTGGGCCAAATGGGAATCTCCTCTTCAGCTCTTAAAAACCAGCCTCCTGTTACTATGTTTGAGTGACATGTGCAGAAATTGGATTTGATTCAATCTGTGCTCAGCTGCAGGATATAATTATTTCAGATGCAAATCCAGCATTCCTGAACTGGGACTTAAACCCATACGTCCTCTCCAGGGACAAGGAAAGGGAACTGAGCATTTGTCAAGTGCGTTGTTGGAGCCAGGGCTGGGCTGAGTGCTCGCCCCATGGTCTCTCCTTAATTCTAGTAATGTGCTCATGAGTTGGGCCTTCCAGGAGCACACATGAAGGGCAGGAAGGGCAGGGCAGGAGTTCAAACCCAGCCACACCCAAATGCTCCTTCTCAGTACCCCACTCCTTCTAAGCTGAACTTCAGGGAAGAATCTCAAATTATTTCCACAAGTTCTGTTCTTTGCCCTGCATGCTACGAGCCCTATGTGGACAAGAACCAGGGCTGTGTTGCTCACTATTATGTACCCAGGACATAAATTGTGCCTGGTGCCACATCTAGTAGCAATGGCATCTCAAATACCTGTTGATGTTAAATCTTTGAATGAATGATTGATTGAGTGAGTGAATGAGTGAATCCATATATCTTCTCTGTGACAATTATTAAACAGACTTTATTCAGAAACAACAAAAAAGTAATGCAGAAAACTATAAGGAAAAATGTAACAAACTCCAGTATATTTACTCTCAGAATTTATGCGTGTGAACACTTTTATATTTGCTTCTGATCTTTTTCCATTTATAGGAAATAACACTTTGTGTGTCAAGTTGACATCCTTTTTATTTGTCTTGTCAGGACTTCTACCTCCAGAAGCAGCCTCTTCACCTTTAGTTGGGGGCGTCTGTTGAATATTTTTGCCTCATGTATATGTTTGCAGAAGCAATCACATAATTTTTGGTGTGTTTTTAAGTTTATATAAATGCTATTTTACTATATTAATATTCCACAGTGTTCTTTCCTCATATTTCTAAAATCTATGTGTACATTCCAGCTAATTTAACTGCTGTCACACAGTTGCCACTTATTTATCCTAATAAATATGTGGGTTGTTTTCAGTTCCCTTTTGTGGGTTGTTGACATTATTGTCACCCAAGTTTTCAAGCAAGGAGAGTTAGAGCCAGCAGTTAAATGACCCATCTATGGCATTGCAGTTTTAATAGGTTATAGAACCAGAGAACAAACCCATCTTGGGCTAGTGGTCTTTCTCACTCTACAACAACTGTCTCCTTTCAGGGAAGAAGATGCATTGAAGGAAATGACAGACTTCTTTGTCTTCTAAAAGCTCAAAGAAGGGAAATGAAATGACCATTTTCAGAGGGGAGTGTCCATGCTTTATGCAAAAAGAGGTCACCATCATGTGTCCCAAAGACCAGAAAAAAACATGCATGAAAGGAGGGTTATCCTGATGCTGGGTCTTGCCTAAATATCTCTGATTTCTGTTACTGTGAGGTGTGAAGAGGATTGTCACCAAGTCACCCTACCTGGTGGCTGCTGACCACTCACCTATGTCTTCCTGGACAGCAGATTAAGTGTTACAAGCACCTTGAGGCTGGTCTGCATTTCACAAAAGTTCGAGGCCATGGGTGACCCTATCTCCCAACTCAGAGGATCTACAGCTACCAACTCCCTGGAGGGTGGGACTGTTTCTGTTTCGGGTTAATATCTTTTTTTTCATTTCAACTGAATATAATGTCCCCACAGAATAGGTTTTTAAACCAGTTAACATAAAAAGACTCTGGTCATTTCCTTCCTTATATCTCTTTAAAATGTAGGGCTTTGAATAACATTGAGTCTTACAAATTTACCAAAAGATGGCCTAATTTCAGCTCCTGTAAGTACCTTCTTTTCCCTTTTCTAGGGATAGGATGGCACAATGGTCTTTAATCCACCTGTTTCTGTTGCTTGCAGTTGATAAGCCCATGGTCAATTGCATCACTTCCCCAGTCTGTTTTCTCATCTTTCAAAGCAGATAATGTTCATGTCCGCCTCATTGCCAGAGCACATTTACCAGGAAGCATGAGCCTGGGAGCTCCTTACCTTCAGCAGCCTTTCCAAGACCTTCCATCTCATTCCCTACTCATAATTTGGTGGGCTTTTTCATAAAGAAGGTTCCCTGAGTTGTTAAAATTCTGACCCCATATCCCTGGCTCCACCCCTTGGATGAATGAGGCACACCTGGATGTGCCTATAGCATCATCAGTGCTCAGTAATTTTTAGCTGTTGTTAGGATAATTATTTAACAAACAGCCTGTACTAAGAGTGTAAAGCCATGCCTGAGATGGATCAGGGCTCAGTCAGTGGGAGCTATGGGAATGTCATTCTCCAGTTCTACAGGACTCAGGTTTCTTTGGGTCTTTATCTTCTAGGACACTGTGGGAGGACCAGAGGGACTCATGTCTGCCCACATGCTGGATGGATGCTCTGAGATGTAACAGACAAAAATCCCATTCCACCTGTTTTTCCTCTCCTATTCTCTGTCATCTGAATGGTTCAGGTGACCCCACACTCCCTGGGCAAGGCAAGTCATCAGCTAGGCAAGCACATTGAGGTTCAATACCATATACTTCTGTGCTTTTCTTTCTCTTCTTAAAAGAACATGATGTCATACATATACACAATGGAATATTACGCATCCATAAAGAAGGACAAAATCAGGGACTTTGCAGCAAATTGAATGGTGTTGGAGACAATTATACTAAGTGATCTATCACAGAATCAAAGAACTGAATGCCACATGTTCTCACTCATAAGTGGGACCTGAACATTAATCACAATAGCACAAAGGAGAGATCCATAGTTGCAGGACACTACCAGGGGAGGGGGGATGTTGGGGACATGTAACAACACAAAGGGCACCTGGTCCTAAACCAGGGGAAGTGAGGACCAGTTGGAGGTCCAAACTTCACCTGCACGTAGGATTCTTACGTACCTAATCCTAACTTGTACCCTGCATCTTTATAATAAAATGAAGTTAAAAAAGAAAGAACATGAATATGGAAATTCTTCAACTAAAAGCCAATGGCACAACATTTTACAGAGGGGAAGAAACACATGAAAAAAATGCCATCTATCAAAAAAATGCCGAGAAAAAAAGAGTGTTTATAGAAAGGGAGGACTTGTAAAAAAGAGGATAGTACTGGTGAAAAGTGTACTCTTGGTCATTCTCAATGCCTGGATTCCTAAATAATCTATACTCTGAGAACTTGGACCAGGATATTTTGGCCTGCCTGAATTTTTAAGAAATGATGAGTTATTTTTTTTCTTTCCTTCTTGAATTCAAAGTGACAGTTGTGCTTCTAAATTTAACTCTTCCTGTTGGCTGCTTGGAGTATTTGCTCATGTGAGGACCATGTGGGATGTGAGCAGCTCCCCCTGGAGACCCTCACCACCATAGGCCGTCATGTCCCTGGGAGGTATGGTCCCACGGGCCCTGCAGGGTGGCTGTCACCTTTCTGAACAGTGATATATTTTTCCCAGGGTTTGTTTCCTTGGCTTTCTGTTACTCAGCCTCCCCAGGGTCCCCCTTTCTCCTAGGAGTCCCCAGCATTGCCTTTTTCATGAGGAAATGTGGGAGGCTGGTTATTCACTGTGTAATTCTGAAATCCACTGGTGGGCTCCTCTTCTAGTTTTTCACCTCTTTGAATGGCCTCACCAAACCCTGGGGAGCCAGACTATTTGTAATTGAGGCACCTGAACCACCAAGAGGTTGAGGGGTTGGCCCAGAGTTGTACCACATGCTAAGAGCAGATGCCACACCTTGGTGTGGGGTGGGGGAGCTGGGGTGCTGCTTTTGCTTGGACCTCCATTCTTGGCCTTGCTTGACCATTTACACCTGCAATGTTTATATACTAGGATGGATTGTGGAGTTAAGAGCTATCTGAATGGTATTTGCACCAATAGAGATTGGTTCTTCAATGACCTTTCCTTTGAGAGGGATCTGGGTCTTCCAAGGACTTAAGGTCATCTGGGCTGCCTTCAGGCTCTGACTTCTCTGCCCTGGTAAGGATTTTGGTTGGGGAGGGGTGAGGGTTCTGTGTCAAATGGTAGGTAAGGATTTCAAAGGCAGTTTGCTGTAAAAGCAGAATTGAACTGGGAGTCTATAGACTAGATTTTGGGCATTGTCTTTTCATTAATCAGATAGATGGGGCCATCAGTCCCCACATCTCAAAATGGGGATGTGAACTACATTACCACATTATTATGAAGAGTAAATGAGATAATAATTGCAATCATGCCTAATATTTATAGTACAGTAAGTCCTCTAAGTACAAACCTTCAAGTTATGAACTTTCAAAGGTGTGAACATGGATTCGTATGTCCAATTTTGTAAGTTATTTCATGTGTTTGGTATATATTGTCATGTGCTGTACTGTAAGACTAAAAATGTTTTCTTAATTTTTTTGTTTTTTTGTATTATTTATGTGAAAAGTATTATAAACCTATTACAGTATAATACTATATAGTCAATTGTGTTAGCTGGGTACCTAAGCTAACTTTGTTGGACCTACAAACAAATTGGACTTATGAACACACTAACAAAATGGAACTCATTTATATGTAGGAGACTTACTGTGTTCTCTAATTACTAAAAAAGTGTTAATTTGTTAGTTAGTGCTTTTGTATCCCTGGCAAATTAAGCAAAAATCAATGTTAAAAAATACTGCTGAAGTTGGATTATTAAAAGAAAGAAAGAAACAAACAAATAAACAGAGTCTTGCTTTGTGGCCCAGGCTGAAATGCATGGCTTGATCATAGCTCACTGTGACCCTAAATTCCTAGTCTCAAGGGATTCTCCTGCCTTAGCCTCCCAAGTAGCTGGGACTGCAGGCATGTGTCACCACACCGGGAGATTTTTTTATTTCTTCTTAAGTCAATTTAGGTAGTATCTTTCTAGGAATTGTCCATTTTATCTACATCCAATTTGTTAGCATACAGTTATTTATAGTATTCCTTTTTAGTCCTGTTTATTTTGGTAAAGTAGTTAGTTATGGCTTTTTAAAATTCTTGATTTTATTACTGTGAGTCTTGTCTATTTTTTCTCATGAAGGGTTTGCCAATTTTGTTGCTTTCAGAGAACCAACTTCTGGTTCATTGACTTTTCTCTATTAATATTCTCTTTATTTCTGCTCTTACTTTTACTATTTCCTTTCTTCTGCTTGTTTTTGGTTTAGTTTTCCTTTTCTAGTTTCATGCCTTTAAATCTTGCCCCACCATTTCCAACTTATCCTCAACTGTTGTCAAAGTTGTGTGTCTGAAACACAAATTTAATAGTGTCATTCAGATTAAATTTTTCTAACTGCTCCTCCCACTCATTACAAAATAAAATCCAAAATTTGTAGAATAACAAAGAAGGCCACGTTTTACCTTACCAATCAAATCTATCTTTCTACATACGTCAAATCACCTGGAAATATATACATTATTGATTTTAACCTCTGTTCCTTTGTACATGTGTTCTCTCAATTTGTGTTTTTCTCCCACTGACTTTTTAGAAAATGCCTTGTTTAACTCCAGTCGCCCACAACTTTTGGTTAGTTATGTTCTCTTCCCTGCTACCACTGCACTTGGCACAAACTTCTATTAGAACACTTGGTAAATTAATGGTTAATACACGCCTTCGTTATTCCGTGAATTCCAGGATGTGGGATCCCGTCTTAGAACTTATGTCCCCGTAGCTGATACATAGTGAATGCTCGATGAGTGTGCAGTAGTGGGGAAAAGTGGTATGGTCTGGTATCACTTCAAGTGGAAACATGAGAAAATGGATAATGTACTTCAGCGAGTGGAATGGAAGACAAAAGAGCCATGGAAAATGCCCTCACATCGCAAAGGGCTTTGGTTCATAAAACAGAGAATACTGATATCCTCGGGCGACGAAATAACGTTTGCAGCCCAGAGATCACGTCAGATGATGCTCAAGCCCCATCACCACCCCCATGTTACCGCACTGAGGAAGGGAGGTTGAGAAATGCACCAAAGGTTAAGCTGAGTGCAGGTTCCCAAAGCAACTGCAGTTTGTTGGAAGTCTGTGTTGTTTACTCAATCTTTGGGCAAGCCGCGAACGCTGGCAGGGACAGGAGTCAGGACACGCGGCACACAGCTCTTTCCCCGATTGTCGCCTGCAAGCCTAGTTAGAGGCTCGAGTCATTGCGCATGCGTCAATGTTTCCCTGTGGGGATGGGTGGGGCATAGCCTTTCCTCCCTCGGAGATCCTGAGGGGGTGGAGCCAAGCTGTTTCCAAGGTGACGGGGCGGCGGCCTCGGTGGTGGATTGAGCAGGCCTGAGCGAGATTCCGGGAGGGCTGCGCGTAGTCTGCTCGTCGGCGCTATCATGGCGGGGGTGCTGAAGAAGGTGAGACGAATGGAGGTCACTGCTGGAATGTAGACGGTGGGGACAGATTCGGCCTGGTAGTCTCTCTTCCCGCGGGTGGTGGCAGTCACTGGCGCAGCCTCAGCAGTGCTTTTGGGGGACTCTTTCTGCACGGCCCTCGGGGTGACCAGCCTAGTGTCTTCGTTCAGACAGAAAAGAGGGTCCGAACAAGCGGGACTGAGAGACCGGTCGCTGGCTTTAGGCCAGCTTTAGCCAGGGGAGTCGTGGCTTTGCTTTCCCTTAGCATAGTGGACGCGTGGAAACTTAGCGTGAATCATGTTTTGTTTTTCAACAGACCACTGGCCTCGTGGGATTGGCTGTATGTGACACTCCACACGAGGTACGTGCCCTTTTTCTTTCTTCATCCTGGGTCCCCCGGAAGACTAGACCCCTGCTAGTCTTGACTACTGCAAGGTTAACGGGATACGGATACTTCAAGCCCCAAATGACAGTCCAGCGTGAGCTCTTGAGGCAAAGTCGGTATCTGTCTACTTCGTTGATACAGACCATTTTTTTTTTTTGATCATGACCTCTTTATTGTGCCACTTTGCTTGTTGACTTTTTTCTTGGCATTCTCCTGACTTCACTTGTACGTACTTCTGTCAGTGCCCTTCCAATCTGTGTCTCCATTTTCCACCTTTTCCTGCCCCACCGTTTCTGCTTAGGTGTCCTAGATTCCATACATTTGAACTTACTGAAGGTACTGAGCTAGCATTTGCCCTCTTTTCCCGTCTACGAGGTCTTTCCCATCGGTGTTCAGAAATGCTTCCATAAATCAACAACAACCTCCCTTGATCCTTCTTCTCCCTAACATAATCACATCATTTCTCTACTTCCTCTTATAGATAACTCAAAAGAGTTACCTGTACTTACTTACCATTTCCAGTTTCCAGTTGCCTCTCAGCTTTGGCCAGAACTGTGCCTTTCAAGGTCACCAGTGATCTCCATGCTGCTATATCCAATGGTTGGCTCACATCTCTCATCCTAACTGACCCAATAGTAGCATTTCACACATTTGACACCCTCCATCAAGCACTTTCTTTGCTGGGCTTCAGGACTCCCTTGGTCTTCTGTTTTTAATTCCCTTATTCTTTTGCTTTCTCTTTTTCTGATTGTTCCTCATATCCCTACTTTTGGATTTTGAGGTTCATCAGAACTCAATTCTTGGATTTTTTTCTCTTTTTAGATTTGTTCTCTGCTGATGACTCAACCCAGTCTAATGGTTTTAAGTACCACAGTTACCTTCTAGATTTCCATATCAAGCATTGACCTCTCCCTTTATGAAAGTCTTGTCTCTTTAATTGCTTTGTGGACATCTTCACTTGTGTGTTAGCCAGGCAGCCTAAACTTAACATGTCCAAAGTGGGGTTTCTGATTGTCTTAAATCTTGCTCTTTTCTCAGACATGCTCCTCTAAGTGAATGACAGCTCCATTCTTCTGACTCAGGTCAAAAACTTTGAAATCACATCGATTCCTTTCTTTCTCTCACATCCTACATTTGTTATTTTAGTAAATCTTCTTGGTACCACCTTCAGAATATATCCAGATCTTGACTACATCTAACCACCACCTCTACTACTGCCGTTTTCTCAGCCGTCATCATCAGTCGCTGCTGTGGATAGTTGCATTAACTTTCTAGCTTCCTCTCCATACTTGTCACAATTTGGTGTTTTTTTCCAAGCAACTAGAGTCAGTCTGCTAAAATGTAAGTTAGATCATGTCACTCTTTTCCTTAAAACCCTTTAATGGCTTTTCCTTTCACTCTAAAAGTCAAAGTTCTTATTATGACCCTCCAGTTCACTCTTCTACTGATTGATCTTCTTTGTTGTCTGTCTCTACTAGAATGTAGGTTTCATGAAGGCAGAGATGACTTTTTTATTGTTTTGTTCTGCTAGAACTCTGACTAGCACATGGTATGTGCTCAGTAAATAATGTTTGTTGAATAAATGTCTTGTACTTACTAAGGTCTCATGACTTTCGTCTCATTATTGTCTAGAACTGAACTCATGGCTTAACCCTTTTAGAAATATTACTTTCCTATGAACTGTATTTTTCTTGAGAGTATCAGAATCTTTCTACTCCTCAGCTGGGAATTTGAACATCACAGTTGATACTTTTCTTATCCTTGTAGCCTTGTATTTATTCCACTAGGAATTAACTCTTATGGATTTTATGTAATTAAACTAAAATTTCAAATACCAAGAAAAATTAATAAACTATCTTTATTACATAGGTATATTTATGCTTATGTTTACTGCGTATGAACTGTTGTGAGTAAAGGTCTGCCTAAGCAACTTCTTATTAAGTGATTAACTGCTGTACTGATCTTTAAGTTCAATGTGCTTTAATATATTCTGTGCAGTGACTCACTCTCTTGGTACTTTTTCTGTTGAGCCTTTGGTGTAGGCTTTATTCATGTGGTACCAACTCGGTCATAATCAGAAGCAAGAGCACTGAAGTATTATGACTGTATTCAGTTAAATTTGATCATACTGATGATCTAATGTTTATATATGTGCATTTCTAAAGAAATTCAAATAAAAATGGAAAAAAAAGAATTTGCAGTGTCTAGGATCTAAATTTGAGAAATACTGATTTAATGATTTGATTTTGAAAAGAGGTCACTAGTACTATGTTAGTGTTTCACATGTTATCATACCTTTGACTTATAGACAACTTTTGTTATACATACAACATACAGAAACTTTCCACATTTATACTGAATATTTTTGTAGTTGTAAAGGTGTGGATAGGGCATAGACATGAAGAAGTTGCACACAGGTACAAGGAAGTTAAAAAGAGTGGTGTGAGGTTTTTTCTTTGTAGTTAATGAGACTATTTTTAAAGTGTTCCATTAAATCTTTGGTCATTTTTTAATCTATGGATATTTGTATGGCTTGTCTTTTCAGAGGCTAAGAATATTGTACACAAAGATTCTTGATGTTCTTGAGCAAATTCCTAAAAATGCTGCATATAGAAAGTATACAGAGCAGATTACAAATGAGAAGCTGGCTATGGTTAAAGCGGTAAGTGGCTAAATCAATTTTGTTTTCTAGGATTTATGGTATCCAGTGTAACATTGCATATTTTTGGCATATTCCACACACTTTTCTTTCTTCTATTCTCCTTTCTTTTATGCTTTTCCCCCACCCTTTCACCCTCTTATTCAGCAAACTCCTATTTATTGAGTGCTTTCTTTCTTTTTTTATTGGGTGATTTCTGTATGCAAGGCACTATTAAATACTGGAGTGCAAGAATAAGATCAAGTCCCATCACTGAGGTATCACTGCAGCTATTCCTTTTACTTTTCTTCTGTGTTTAGTCCTTTATTAATTTTATGGTGCTTATTTATAGATGCATCAACCTTGATCTCTTTTCTCTAATCTTAGCATAGAGAACAGTAAAAGCAAAACAAAAAAGATGTTGTTTTCAACAAAACTGTCAAAAAGACTAGACTACTATCAACTAGTAGTTAATAAAAGGCTAGACTGTTATCAGCCAGCAGTTAACAAAGTAAAAGACTACTACTGCTGATTATTTCATACCAAACTATATTGCACTATTGTTCAATTTTCATATTAGCTGTTATTTCATGTACTTCCTTTAATTGTCTAAAATAGTGTTCATAAACTCTGAAAGTAGTTTATATATATGCATATGTAACCCTAATATATCTTATTATTAGATTACCAAACTGTACTTCAAAGAGAATTCTTATCTTTCCTTAGGTACACAGCAAAACAGTGCAATTTGATTTGGAACTTTTATTCCTAACTTGGAAATTCTGGACGTAATTTATAGATTAAAGACTCAAAAGGGGAGGTTAACATTTCTTTTCGTGTCTTCCTTAAGGAAAATGAGCTTATGCATTTTTCCTGTTACAAAGTAGACGCTTCCCTTTTTGTTTTGATGAAGTGACTCTTCAGCTCTGCCCTCAATCCTTTTTCTTTTTTCCTTCACAGTAACCTTGTTTTCCTTTAATCATTTATTTTCTGTGCTCTCTTTTTAGCCTCTTCCATTTTATTATCATCTTTTATATAACCTCAAAATATATTTAGCTTGTTCCTATCTTAAAAGAAAAAACTGCATTCTTTTATTTTCCTTTACTTACTGCCCTATTTTTGTCTCTTTCATAGCCAGTGTCAACCAAAGAATAGTTCATGGTTTTATTTTTTTACTTACTAGCTCTAAAGTCTTTTTCTCTGCTATTTCAATTGTTTTAAAACTAATTGATCTGTTTGTAATGCCATCATACCTTATTTATATGCTCCACACTATCGATAATAGCGTGTTTTTTTTCAATATGTCAGTCTTATGGTAGAGTCATCCCTTGGTATCCCTAAGAGATTGGTTTCAGGACCCCACAAATACCAAAATCTTGGGGGCGCTCAAATCACTTATATAAAATGGCATAGCAACTACACATGTCCTCTGCGTAACCTTCCATATATTTAAATATCTTAGATTACTTATAGTACCTACTACAATGTAGATGATGTAAATAGTCACTATACTTTATTTTTTAATTGTCCTATTATTTTTACATTAAAAAAATATTCTTCATCTGCTGTTGGTTGAACTTCACCATGGTTAGTTGAATTCATGGAGGTGGAACCCAAGGATACAGAGGGCCAACTGTACTGTCCTGCTTAAAATTTTGCTGTGGTTTCCTGTTCAGTGTTTCTCAAAGGCTGAGTTTAAGGATTAGCGCTAAGTTGGTTATATGAAACTCACCAACACACTTTTATCTGCATGGTTTTGATGTATAGCTATGTTTGGGAGCCACCAGCTTAACAGCGCAAAGCCTTTAGCATGGTACAGAAGGGCTTCCAAGGTCTGGCTCTTGTCTACTTTGTCATTTCCTATTTTGTACTCTATACTCCAGCAATACCAAACTGCTGGCAGTTCTGTGGATTCCATGCAATTTTATTTTTGTGTTCATTTGTGTTTTCTCTCTTCCTGGAATGCCTTGTCTGGCATTTCTTAGTCATCAAGACTTATCAGTTTTTCTGAAGTCTTTTCTTACCTTAAGTAGAGTTTGACATTTTCCTCACTTTTCTTTCATTGTACCTGGTCATACTGTATTTATTTATGTCTCCTTTACTAGTTATAAGCTACTTGTGAATGATATTGGATTCATCCTTGGATTCTGAGTCTATCGTAGTACCTGGCACATAAGCTCCCTTAGAAATGTTTGCTTATCCAAAAGTCTAAATATAAACTAGGTTTTACAACCTTAAGTACTTCAGAACAGTTGCTTTGCTGATTACTGTTTTTGGTTAAATTATCAGATTTTTAACCATGCATAGAGCATACACAAAATCTTTAGTGCATAATGCTATGATTATAAAATATCTATTATGAAGTCTAAAATAGAAAAAAAGTAATTTTTTTCCCAGATTTTTACTCGGGAGATAGTAATAGCATATTGGTGAGAAGTATTGGTTTGTATTCTCTCTGCTGAATGTCTTGGCATATTGCCCGTTTTCTCTGTCTCAGTTTCCTCATCTGTAACGTGGGTATAGCAACACCTTTCTGGAACACTCATTGTTAGGGCTAAATGAGATAATCTATGTAAAAAACTGACAAAGTCCCCAATGTATAGTGAGCATTTAGTACATGGTACTTCATTAACCTTCATGACATTGTGCTATTGGTAAATAAAAACCACATAATTGATTCATTGTCAGTAAGAGAAATTTTGAATTGTTTTTCCAACACAACAAAGTGTTGTTGAATATTACTTGCCTTCTTTACCTTCACCCTCTTGAGTGTCTTAGAACTGTGACCAGCCTCCCTGTTTTGTTTTGATTTTTGGTTTCACAACTGAGTTAATTCTCTATTAAGTAATCTTTCTTAAACATGCTCATTTATTTTTTCCCTCTTTCCCCCTTTTCAACTATTTTTTACTTAGTCATTTATTTAACAAAGAAACATTTACTGAATGACTGATACATGCCATGTATGGTTCTAGGCACAGAAGCTTGTGCCTCTGGCAGTGAACAAAACTGATAACGATTCTTGACCTTTTGGAGATTACATGTTAGTGATGGGAGGCAAAAAAAAAAAAAAGTTAAAAAGTAAGTAAATAAAGAGGTGCATAGTATATTAAAAGATAGTAAGTGCAGTGAAGAAAATTAAAACAAGGAATAATGATGTGTGCCATGGTGGGAAAAGGGGATGTTATGATATGTATTAGTTTCCTCTGGCTGCTATAACAAATTTCCACAAACTTGATGGCTTAAAACAACAGAAATTTATTCTCTTAAATTTCTGAAGGCAGGAGTTGGAAATTGGTACCAGAGACCCAAATCAAGGTGTTATCAGGGCCATGTTCCCTCTGGAGGCTATGGGGTAGAATCTGTTCCTCGCCTCTTTCAGCTTCTGGTGACTTTTGCCATTTTTTGACTTGTAGTCTCATTTCTTCAATTTCTGCCTCCATGATCACATTACCTTTTCCTTTTCTGTGTGAAGTTTCCCTCTGCCTCTCCTCTTTTAGGGACACTTATAATTGTATTTAGAGCCCACATGGGTAATCCACAAAAATCTCCTTGTGTCAGTATCCTTAACTTTATCACATCTGGCAAAGTAACATTCACAGGTTCTAGTAATTAATAGGTGTATATATTGGTGTATCTTGTGGGGCATTATTCAGCCTTTCACAATATAAATTATCAGTAGTCCTCACTGAGAAGGTGATATTTGGGCAAAGATTTGGAAGAGAGGGAAGAAACAAGCCATGTGGATATTCTGAACCATCCAGCAGTTGCTACAAGGCAGGAACATACCAATTTTGGTTAAAAGTAATTTTTTTTGTTTTTATTTTCCTCCCACTTTTTATTTCATTTGTGGGCCAAAAACCACTTTGATGACAAAGTCTCATTTACATATGTATGTTTATATATAGGGCATGGTTTCTGGCTCTCAAAAAACTCAGTTTACTAGAAGGGAAATAAATGTCATTTAATGTTGTAAGTACTATATTTATTAGCATTTTGTTTTAAAAAATGTTTTATTAAAGAAATATGTACATTAAAAATGTTTCAGAAAAAAGGACATTTCCAGAACACCAGAGCCCTTGTGACCCTCCAATTTACTGTCCTTGTAAAGGTAGTGACTATTCTGACTTCTAGCACCACAGATTCATTTTGCCTCTTTTGAACTTTATATAGGTGGGATCATTAATATGTGCCCTTTTGTGTCTGATTTTTTATCTTAATAATAGTGTTTGAGAAACTCATCTATATTATTGCATGTAGTAACAGTTTGTTCATTATCATTGTAATTTGTTAATCCATTCTCTTATAGGTGGTCTTTTGGGTTGTTTTTATTTTGGGGCTATGATTTATGCTGCTGTGAACATTCTTGAACATGTCCTTTGTTTATTGTATTATGCATTTCTGTTTGGTATATACCTAGGAGTGGAACTTCTGTGTCATAGAGTAGCATTTACTTAATGCTAATGCTTTCAAAGGAAATACAGGAGTCACTAAGAAAAACGAAGTTATTTTAAAATCTGTGTTTTAGAAAGACTGAATTAGGCATTATATTTCCAACCCTTGATAAACATTTAGCACTTTTTAATATTTAAGACAGCAAAGCACTAAAGTAGCAGAGAAATGAAATGAGTTTCCATCAAAACTTAATAAGGGTATAATGAAAGAAAAATTATGTTTGTTATAAGCACTTTTTAATATATGGATTTAAAAAATAGAGAATATTGAAACATTCAGACATTGTGCCCCTTTGTTTAATTTTTTTTTTTCCTCCTGAAATTATAGGAACCAGATGTTAATAAATTAGAAGACCAACTTCAGGGTGGCCAAATAGAAGAGGTGATTCTTCAGGTAATAAAAAAGTTGAACATTTAAGTGTTTGGTTTTAAATTTTCATTTATATATAGAGGCACAAACTGACATTCCAGAAGGAAAGGAAAAATGAAATTTCTTAATTTATTTCAACATATCAAATATGCGACTAATTACATAGAGAAAATATGGTGTCTCTAATGTGTATGTCAATTAACTATAGTTTAATTAGTAATACAATATTACCGTGATTTTAGTAGTTTTATCTTTTTGTATATAATTGCTTATTTTAAGAGTGTGGCATTTTTTAAACAGAAAAAATACAGATGTTTTCAACTGTAAAAGTAAAATTTATTTTTATGTTTATTTTTGGTTAGAGCTTTTGACCAAGTTAAAAATCAATTGCACAGTATGTTTGTGAGCTTAATTTTACATTGTTTCTCAAATACTAACGCTGACAAATAATTATATTGAATAGTAAAATATAAGCATGATTATGAAGTGACATTGGAATTAGAAAAATTATCAACATTATTAATTGCATTTAGAATATTTAAATGTTAAATTATTCTATTTGGAAATCTTTTACTTTCTTCTCTCACTATAGCCACTAACTTATACAGGGAAAAAACCCTATAGTTTAATTTTGTTTAATCTGAATTTAAATTATTTTCCTTTGTTGTCAGTTGTTGTCTCTTGTCTTCAATTGGATTTTTTTCTGCCACATGTAGAGGTTTTCATATTTTTAAATTTGGTCAAATTTTGTCCCCCTCCACCTCCCTTCCCCCATATTAAAGGTTTAGAATGTCTTCCCCTTTAAGTGTCTGATAAATATTCAGTTCTATTTTGTTTAATTTTTTAATTTTTGTATCTTTTTTCAAATGTAAGCATTTCTTATGTTTTGTTGCTTTTTATTGATGGGCGGATAAAAGGAAATATTGGATAGCATTGGAGATGAGGGAGCTATATCACCAACAGATGTGATATACCACTTCAAAAGAATTGTTAGGTGACTCTGGAAAAAGAGGAATATAGCATTCAGACAGCTTTCTATGAATGTATACTGTTCTAGTTATTTGAAGGCCAGTTTTCCTGGCCCTTACATTGACTTGCCAGTTGTCTGTGGTACTAGATGCAGTGTTATGGGAACTTGCTTATAAACCTCTTCCTGTTTCTCTTTTTTGTGCCACCTGATTTCACTTTGATCATGACTTTAACAGATGTATTTATTTATCTTGGAATTATAGTTTTAAGGCATATTAAGTATTTTTAAGTCAGCTGTGTAGTTCTCCACATTTTTATCAGCAATATTAAGGGTAAATTTCAATAATGTTTTATTTAACCCAATATATCCAGAGTATTGTCATTTAATCATATAATCATTACAAAAATATTGAGATATTTTATATTCTCTCTTTTAGTAAGTCTTCAAAGTTTGGTGTATATTTTACACTTTGCAGCACATCTGAATTTGGACTGACTAGGTCTCAAGTGTTCAATAGCCTCATGTGGGTAGTAGCTACCATTTTAGCCCCATTTCTAGGCAGGCAATATGAGAGGAATGAGAAAAGAATGGTGTATCAGAAGCCAGAGAAGAGGGAGGACATAGGCATCCGGGGCTAGATGCAGCTGGGTTCAGGTCCCTGTAACAGGGCTGATTCTCAGTGATGATCAGGGCTTGGGGAGACTGCGAAAGCATGGATGTTCAAGAGACCCAAGGAAAAAGGCAGTCAGGGAAACAGTTATCCTTTGAGAATATTTTATTAGTATTTAAATTATTTTCTCATCTTAATATTAGTAAAACCTCTGCCCCCTGATTTTCTGTTTTTAAAAAAAAAATTTAATTTTAAAGATGTGGGATACAATTCAGGGTTAGGTATACAAATGTTCATTATGTAGTTACCCTTGTTGATGAGTTGTGCCCTCCCCCCAATTCATTGTTTGTATAGTTGCTGCTAAGCATAAATGGGCTTTTTGTATCACTGGCATGAATGGGGCATTGCCTTTTAATTGTGGAATAATAATTGCCTCTGATATAATCTGAACACTTATTTTGAGTTCGAATTCCTTCTCTAACATCCTGACAAGCGTTTAATAATGTTAATCTAAATTATCTAGAGTTGTCATATGTCTTTTTTGTTGTTGAAAAAGGTGTGAAATAAGAAGCTACCTAAAATATGTTATAAGTTATGTTTGAAAGGAAAAATTAAATGAAACATAATCTAATTAACGAATTAGTTCAATCAGTATATATTTGCTGTACATCTATTGTGTTCTATAGTCTGCATATTGCTGTTGTGTAGACTCTGGGTCTTAAGCTATTATGGGTCATGGAATCAGTTAGGTGGACAGTGATTAGCATTTAAAGATACAAAAGAAAATAGAGAGTCTGATTTCTAGTAAGGATAATTCTGTTTTTTCTTAGTTATATGCATGTATTGTAAATCCCACAGTAAAGTGCTTTTTGTTGTTGTTGATTTTTTTTTTTTTTTTTTTTACTGTGGGCCACAGTAAAATAAAGTTTGAAAGCCACTGATGCAGATGAAGAGGAATACTTCTGATTCTCAACAAACTTGTGAAACACAATTAAGATTAAAAAAAAATCTTACCAACTAAACTTTTGAGCCCTATAGCAGATTTCAGTTGGAATAAATGAAAAGATATACTTTCTTACTCATGATTGTATAGCTATGAGAATTAAGATAATTATGTAATGTTCAACATTTGATAGTAGAATAGATCGTGAGGTACTAATATGAAAGTAGTAACTTTATTAGTTAAATTTAAGTTGTTAGCTCTGATAAGTGCCTGTTGAACAGTAAAATTAAATGATCTTTTACAAAACTTTTATTAACAGGCTGAAAATGAACTAAGTCTGGCGAGAAAAATGATGCAATGGAAACCTTGGGAGCCGTTAGTGGAAGAGCCTCCTGCCGATCAGTGGAAATGGCCAATATAATCATTAAATGACTTTGGTGGGTTGATGGGAAACTGATGTAATTAAACATTCTGTTATATTAAAAATGTGTCCATATTATTGACAACTTATAATTAAGAAAACTGAGAATATATTTAGGAGACTTGTTAAAATTAGTGATTATGGCAATAGGATCTTGTGAATCAGTTTTTGATTTGTAAAATGTTCACACAGACTACTTCAAAGATGTGGTTTCTTTGAGCAGAGAGGTTGTGGGATGATTTGAAAATGAATTAGAAAAATCCCTACAGATTTTCAATGGAGAGGCTATAACCAAAAGTTTCTTTAGTAGTATCTTCAATATGCATTTAACTTTTTAAATTACTCTGACAAGAGAAAAGGCCCTTAATTATTATTGTCTAAACAAATTTATAGGTCACTGTTTGAAGTAAGTAGTAAGAGGGAATATTTTAAA